>JAACNH010001631.1:0-64243 GCA_019447015.1 Hymenochirus boettgeri | reverse complement strand
GTGGCAATTATGTACCCTGGAAAATCCCAATTAGCATATCACAGCCAAGTGTTAAGGGTGTGATTAGATAGTGGCTAAGAGGTGTTATAGGAACGCCCAGAGTAAGGTGTCAAAACAGCATTGTACATGGCAGACAGTTGGTGTCGAACCCCCCCACCTCTATTTAGGCTTGGTTTCTTTATTTTCACATAAATGGCCTCCTTAACACCTCTCTTGAACCAGTCACGTTCCTTCGCCAGTATGTTAACATTACAATCTTCAAAGGTATGTCCTTTATCCTTAAGATGCAGATACACGGCTGTGGCCAACCTTTACATGGAGGAGGTAGAAACACAGGCGCTTAATACCTTTAAGGGCATCGCACCCAGCCACTGGTTCAGATATGTTGATGACACCTGGGTTAAAATCCAACAGAATGAAGTAAAAGCCCTTACAATAACACATTATTGATCGCGGTGGCAAACACTAATTCAAAGGATAGGTAAAAAAAAAAACTGGATTTATTGGAATGCTTGGTAGAAGTTAAGGAAAATGGAAAACTGGAAGTAGAGGTTTACAGAAAACCAACACACACAGATCAGTATTTGATGTTTGACTCCCACCACCCTTTAGATCACAAGCTGGGGGTCATCAGAACCCTGAAACACAGAGCCGAGAACATCCCCACTAGCACAGAGGCGAAGGCTAAAGAAATGAAACATCTCAGAGGAGCCCTTAAAACTTGTGGATATCCAGACTGGGCCTTTGTCAAAAGAAGTAGAAGGAAAGAAAAGAACACGAATACCAACAGTGAAGGGGAAAAGCAAGACAGGAGGAAGAACATGGTCATCCCATATGTAGCAGGGGTCTCCGAGAAATAAGAAGAATTTTCAAAAAACATGTATCCCTGTCTGCTTTAAACCGAACAACCACTGAGGCAGCAATTGGTACATCCGAAAGACCCAATACCAAACACAAAGAAAAGCGCATCATATATGCAGTGCAGTGCAGTGAAGAAGCTCTGATTTGTATGTGGGAGGAGACCAAACAGCAACTGCATCAACGTATGGCCCAGAACCCAGACGAGCCAATTCCTCGGGTCAGGACTCAGCCGTGTATCTGCATCTTAAGGAAAAAGGACATACCTTTGAAGATTGTAATGTTAACATACTGGCAAAGGAACGTGACTGGTTCAAGAGAGGTGTTAAGGAGGCCATTTATGTGAAAATAAAAGGGGGGAAGGAGAGAGAAAGAAAGAAGGAAGAATAATTACAAAGACCAAACAAAAACCGGAATAAGACGATGTTTTTATTTGAAAATTCCTTCTTAATTTCTCTAATGTGTCAGTCGGAGACCCGCTGCTCATCTGGGATTACCATGTTCAGTCCCTCCTAGGGTCTAAAATGCTTTGCGGAAGATATTTAAATGGAAGTGGGCATATGCTTTTTCATTCGGGGGATAAGGTGTTCCGAACAACGTTGACAAAGAGAACCCTGGGGTAAATGAGGTCGGCTGTTGACATGGTGAGAAAACGGCTGTAGAGGGAGAAGTTGAGGAGAGAGTGAGAGGCGAAGTCAGGGAAGCACGTCTATCAGGAGAAGTGAACATTGAACACAAAAAGAGCAGACTGCTCTCAAAAAACGAAACAAGCAAACAACCAAACAGGAGTATTTTGATACCTTGGTGGTACAGACTGTGTTGGTGGCACTAGAATAGCCGACCAATAGTGATTGCAAGAAAATACAAAAGGAATACGATGGACATAAAGTATACTATAAGCAAAAACAATGGTATAAGGTGGCGTGTGGTGACAATCAAAAAGGACGGGAAAAAGAATAACCAAGTTTCATCCCAACCTAGGGGTGTGCCGGAAAGCGAATGAAGAAAGGAAAGTGGTCAATGCAGGACGCTCTTTACCTGGGAAGCTCGACATATTCTAACCAAAACCCTGTAGCGCGAGAGAACCGTGAATCGCAGGAACAAACACCAGACGCAGCCACCCACAACAACCAACAGACACAACCCTACAATCACGACGGGTAAGGCCCGTGGGCGAAAGCAAGAAGACAACCAGGAAATACGAAAAACCAAAGTACCCCCCTAAAACACACAGGCACCCTATAACCCATGAAGGGGGGGGCGTAGGAGAAGAATAACGACAGCGAGGGAAAGAAGATAAAGACAACGAAAGGGCAAAAAATGAAAAAAGGACGATCAAATCGAAGCGAACCAATACAAACAAGACGACAAAGAGAAAGGAAAGAGAAAAGGAGAATAGCCACAGCAACCACTCAACCCATCCATCCCATCCCTATCCCCCCTACCCCCCTCCCCAACCTCCCCCAGAGTCAATTTATAATAAATAAAGCCTACAATACACAGAAAATAACAAACCCAGACAGATTTCACCTATTAACTCCATTCGACCAAAAAAATAATCTCAACAATAGAAATCAACACCTCCACTCCTACCCCCCTCCTTGATTTTTCTCTCCCTCTTTTCTTTCCCCCTTTCTTACTCACCTTTCTTCCTTTTCCCTTCTTACTTTTCCCTCTCTCCCCCCACATTCTCTTTTCCCCCCTTCCCTCTCTTCCCACCCCCCGCCTTCTCTCCACCTCCTTCTCCCCTTCCCCCTCCTGCTTTCTTCCCCCTTCCACTCTCTCTTCTTCCTCTGCCCCCTCCATCCCCTTCTTCCCCCCCCGCACCTCGGCCCCCCGCCCCCTCTGCTTTCCCCCCCCGCTGAGTTCCTTTCATTTTCCGCTTCCCTTGCCCTCCCCCCCACCTCCTCTCCCCCCCCCCCCCCCCCCCTCCCCCCCCCCCCCTCCCTCCCCCCCCTCCCCCCCCCTCCCCACCCCCCCCTCTCCCCTCCCCCCCCCCCACCCTCCCCCTCCCTTCTTCTCTTCTCCACTTTCCCGTCCGAGGCAAAAATCGCCCCAGCCACTGTTTCAGATATGTGATGACACCTGGGTTAAATCCCACAAGGAAGTACAACTTACACAGAACACATTAATGCGGTGGACCAAAACATTAAATTCACAAGGGAAGAGGTACAAAACACAAACTGGCTTTCTTGGACTGCTTGGTAGAAGTTAAGGAAAATGGTAAACTGGAAGTAGAGGTTTACAGAAAACCAACACACACAGATCAGTATTTGATGTTTGACTCCCACCACCCTTTAGATACACACTGGGGGTCATCAGAACCCTGAAACACAGAGCCGAGAACATCCCCTAGCCAGAGGCGAAGGCTAAAGAAATGAAACATCTCAGAGGACCCTTAAAACTTGTGGATATCCAGACTGGGTCTTTGTCAAAAGAAGTAGAAGGAAAGAAAAGAACACGAATACCAACAGTGAAGGGGAAAAGCAAGACAGGAGGAAGAACATGGTCATCCCATATGTAGCAGGGGTCTCCGAGAAATTAAGAAGAATTTTCAAAAAACATTGTATCCCTGTCTGCTTTAAACCGAACACCACACTGAGCACAATTGGTACATCCGAAAGACCCAATCCAAAACACAAGAAAAGCGACATCATATATGCAGTGCAGTGCAGTGAAGAATGCTCTGATTTGATGTGGAGGAGACCAACAGCAACTGCATCAACGTATGGCCCAGCACAGAAGCACAATTCCTCGGGTCAGGACTCAGCCGTGTATCTGCATCTTAAGGAAAAAGCCATACTTTTGAAGATTGTAATGTTAACATACTGGCAAGGAACGTGACTGGTTCAAGAGAGGTGTTAAGGAGGCCATTTATGTGAAAATAAAGAAACCAAGCCTAAATAGAGGTGGGGGGGTTCGACACCAGCTGTCTGCCATGTCCGCGGGGGCGAGAAGGACCAGAAAAAGACCAGAGAGGAAGGAGGGAACGAAACAGGGAAGCCAGAGAGCGAGCGCCAGCAAGCGGGGAGAGAGGAGCGAGAGAGGAGCGAGCGAGGCGAACGCAGAGCGAGAGACCGAGCAACCGACCGACGACGAGCGAGCTAGGCGAGCGAGGGGACCGAGCGACCGAGCGAGAGAGGAGCGAGCGAGGGAAGGGAGCGAGCGAGAGAGCGAGGAACCGAGCGACGAGCGAGCGAGGAGCGAGCGAGGAGAGAGCGACCGACAGACAACGACGACGGAGCGAGCGAGGGAGCGAGCGGAGGAGCGACCCGGGCGACCGTACAGAGCGAGGAGGAGCGAGGAGCGAGGAGGACGACCGACCGACCGACAGACCGACCAAGGCAGAGCGAGAGACCGAGCGACCGACCGACAGACTCAAGCGAGCGACCGAGGGAGGAGCGAGCGACCGACCGGCGAGCGAGGAAGCGAGCGAGCGAGGAGCGAGCGAGCGAGAGAGCGAGGAGCGAGCGAGCGAGCGAGGACCGACCAGACACGGCACCCAAGAGGCGAGCGACCGAGGGAGCGAGCGACGACAGACCGAGCGAGCGAGAGGGAGGAGCGAGGAGCAGCGAACGACCGACCGACCGGATCCGACCGAAGGCGACGAGCGAAGGGCGCGGACGAGACGAGGAGAGCGAGCGACCGACCGAGCGCCCGACCGGAGCGAGCAGCGAGGGAGGAGCGAGCGAGCGACAGACGGACCGAGCGATGCGGAGCAACCGACCGAGCAACGACCGACCGAGCGAGCGAGCATCGAGCGAGCGACCGACCGACCGACGAGGAGCGAGCGAGGGAGCGGAGCGAGCAGCGAACAGCGATCGACCGACAGACCGAGCAGCGAGGAAGCGCGCGAGCGAGCGAGCGAGGGAGCGACCGACCGACCGAGCGGAGCGAGGAACGAACGACGGGAGGGAGCGAGCGAGGGAGAGAGAGACCGACCGACCGACCAGCGAGACGAGCGAGGAGGCGAAGCGAGCAGACCGACCTACGAGGAGGAGCGAGCGACCCAGCGGCTAGAGCGAGCGAGCGAGCGACAGACAGACCGACCGAGCGAGCGAGCGAAGCGAGCGAGGGCAGCGAGCGGGGAGAGCGAGCGAGGAGCGAAGCGAGCGACCGACCGAGCGAGCGAGGAGGGGAGGGAGCGAGGAGCGAGCGGCCTGACCGACCGAGCGAGGCGCACGCGCGGCCGAGAGAGAGAGCGAGCGCGAGAGGAGCGAGCAAGCGGACCGACCGAGGAGGAGCGAGCGGACCGAGAGGCGGCTCGAGCGGAGAGAGCGAGCGAGCGAAGGGGCGAGCGAGCGAGCGAGGCGAGCGAGGAAGCGAGCGAGCGACCGAGCGAGCGAGCGCGCGGGCGAGGAGCGAGCGAGGAGCGAGCGAGCGAGCGAGCGAGCGAGCGAGCGCACGCGGGCGAGGCGACGAGCGAGCGAGCGAGCGAGCGAGCGAGCGGGCGAGCGAGCGAGCGAGTCGAGCGAGCGAGCGGAGCGAGCGCAGCGAGCGAGAGCGGGCGAGCGAGCGACCGAGCGACGGAGAGAGCGGGAGCGCGAGAGCGAGAGAGCGAGAGAGCGACCCACAGAGCGACCGAGCGCGCGAGGAAGCGAGGGAACGACAGAGCGAGGAGGAGCGAGAGAGAGAGCGATGAGCTGCGACAGACCGACTATCAACTCCCGCTTCTATCTATCTATTAGTTATCTATCTATCTATTAATACCTACCTACCTACCTATCATTCTCTGCTACATAATCTATCTAGCTCTCTGATATATCTATCGATCTATCTATCGTATCGATCTATCTATCTATCTCTCATCTATTCTATCTATCTATCATCTATCTATCTATCTATTCATCTATCTACCTACCTAAATATCTATCTATCTATTCTCGCTTTCTATCTATCATCTATTATCGATCTATCTACTATCTAAAATCTCGGCATATATTATCATTTATCTTTCTATCGATAATCTTTCTATCTATCTATCTATCTATTATCTATCTATCTATCTATATATCATCTATCTTCATAGTTTCTATTATCTATCTATCTAGTTTTCTATCTATCTATCTATCTATCTATCTATCATCTATCTATCTATCGACTATCTATCTATTTCTCTATCTATCCACTATCTATCTCTCTATCTGTCTGTCTGTCTGTCTGTCTGTCCTGTCGTATATATATATATTATCATCGGTCGGCTGTCTGTTATCTATCTGTCTATCTATCTATCTATCAATCAAAATCAAATCAAATCAAATCCAAAAGAGCTTTTATTTGCAGGATCAATTACATTTTGACATTGCCAAAGCAAACAACATATAATAAATAATAAAGAGACATGGGATCAATGGATAATTAATATATGGACAGTACTATAAAGGGTATCTTGGGTTTTATGTCTTTAAGATTGATTGGGGAAGGAATTAAAGGATAAAGTTGGCAAGTAATCTTGGCACATTGAGTTCATTTATGCTCTCTCAGTCTTGACATGCCGTACATGTGTACCCAATATTTACTGTGTATTTATCCTCTATCTATCTCAGGTGTGACATGCGTTCCCATAGTGTACCCCAATATTTACTGTGTATATAATATCTATCTATTCAGTCTGTGACATGCCGTTTAGCATAGTGTACCCCAATATTTACTGTGGTATCTATCTATCTCAGTCTGTGACATGCCGTACATAGTGTACCCCAATATTTATGTGTATATATAATTATCTATCCAATCTGATGACATGCCGTTACATAGTGACCCCAATATTAACTGTGTATCTTCCTCTATCGATCTCAGTCTGTGACATCCTTTACATAGTGTACCCCACTATTACTGTGTATATATCATCTATCTATCTCAGCTGTGACATGACGTACATAGTGTGCCCAATATTTAATGTGTATATATCCTCTATCTAGCTCAGTCTGTGACATGCCGTTACATAGTGTACCCCAAATTACTGTGTATATATCCTCTATCTATCTCAGTCTATGACAGCCGTTACATAGTGTACCCCAATATTTACTGTGTAGCTATCCTCTATCTATCTCAGTCTGTGACAGCCGTTACATAGTGTAACCCAATATTTACGGTGTAATATCTATCCTATCTCCAGTCGTGACATGCCGTTACATAGTGTCCCCAATATTACTGTGTATATATCTATTCTATCTCAGTCTGTGACCTGCCGTTACATAGTGTACCCCAATATTTACTGTGTATATATTATCCAGTCTGGCACATGCTGTTACATAGTGTACCCCAATAGTACTGTGTACTATCTTAAGTCTGTGACATGCCGTTACATGTGTACTCAATACTTTACTGTGTATCTATCTATTCGTCGTGACATGTGTTACTAGTGTACCCCAATATTTAAATGTCCTGTATCTATCTATCTCAGTCTGTGACATGCCGTTACATAGTGTCCCCAATATACTGGGTATCTATCTAGCTCAGTCTTGGACATGCGTTCTATAGGTACCCAATATTACTGTTATTATTATCTATCTCAGTCTGTGACAGCTGTTACATAGAGATACCCAATATTACTGTGTGTATACATCTATCTATCTCAGGCTGTGACAGTGCCGTACATAGTGTATCCCAATATTTACTGTGTATCTAAGTCTGTGGACATGCAGTACTAAGTGTACCCCAATATTTACGGTGTATCTATCTCAGTCGTGTGACATGCCGTTAACCATTAGCATCCCCATATTTACTGTGTATCTATCTCAGTCTGTGACATGCCGGACATCAGTGTACCCAAATATTACTGTGTATATATCATCATCTATATCGGCTGTGACATCCAGGTACATAGTTACCCCAATATTAACTGTGTATCTATCATCTATCATCTCAGTCTGTGACATGCCTACCATTAAGTGTACCCCAAATATTTACTGTGTATCTATCATCTATCTAATCTCAGTCTGTGACATGCGTTACATAGTGTGCCCAATTATTAACTGTGTATATATCATCTATCTATCTCAGTCTGTGACATTGCCGTTACATAGTTACCCCAATATTTACTAGTGTAATATAATCTATCATATCGCAGAATCTGTGACATGCCATACATAGTGTAACCCAATATGTACTGTGTATATATCATCTATCTATCCTCAGTCTGTGACATGCGTTACATAGTGTACCCAATTTTAATGTGTAATATCTATTATCTTCAGTCTGTGAATGCCGACCATAGGGTGCCCAATATTTATGCTGTCTTCCTGTATATAGCCTCTATCTATCTCAGTCGTGACATGCCGTTTAAATAGTGTACCCCAAGATTACTGTGTATCTATCCTCCTTCTTCTCGTCGTGACATTCCGTTACATAGGTACCCCAATATTACTGTGTATCTATCTATCTCAGTCTGTGACATGCCATTACATCGTGTAACCCAAGATTACTGGTGTAATATCTATCTATCTCATCTGTGAACATGCCGTTACCATAGTGTACCTCAATAATTACTGTGTACCCCTATAATCATCTATCTATCTAGTCTGTGACATGCGTTACATAGTGTTACCCCAATATTACTGTGTAATCTTATCATCATCTATCTCAGTCTTGACATGCCGGTTACATAGTGTACCTCAATATTTATGGTTAATCATCTATCTATCTCAGTCTGTGACATAGCGGTTACATAGTGTACCCCAATTGTACGGGGTATATATATCATCTTCTCAGGTCTGTGAATGCCGGGACTAGTGTACCCCAATATTTACTGTGTATTTTATCCTCTATCTATCTCAGTCTGTGACATGCTGTTACATTAGTGTACCTCACTTATTTACTGGTTTATATAGCATCTATCTATCTCAGTCTGTGACATGCTGTTAAATCGTGTAACCCAATATTTACTGTGTTATATATCATCTATCAATCTCAGTCTGTGAACATGCATTACCTAGTGCTACCTAATATTACTGTGTATATATATCTAATCTATCCAGTCTGCTGACATTGCCGTTTACATTAGTGTTACCCCAATATTTACTGTGTATATATCATCTATCTATCTGCAGTTCTGTGAATGCCGTTAAATAGTGATACCCCAATATTTACTGTGTATTATCCTCATCTATTCAGTCTGGACATGCTGTTACATAGTGTTACCCAATATTTACTGTGTATATATCATATATCTATCCTCGTCTGTGACATGACGTTAAATAGTGTACCCCAATATTTACTGTGTATCTATCATCTATCTACTCAGTCTGTGACATTGCATTAAATGTGTACCCAATATTTACTGTGTACTATCTATCTCAGGTCGTGGACATTGCCGTTACATAGTGTACCCCCATATTTACGTGTATCTATCAATCATATCTATCTCAGTCTGTGAACATGCCGGTAAAATAGTGTACCCAAATATTACTGTGTATCTATCTATCTCAGTCTGTGACAGCTTTGTTACATAGTGTACCCCAATATTTACTGTGTATATATCATCTATCATATCAGTCGGTGACATGCGTTTAAATAGTGTGTACCCCAATATTTACTGTGTATCTATCTATCTCAGTCTGTGAATGCTGTTTACATAGTGTTAACCCAATATTTACTGTGTAGTATATATAATCTATCGATCTCAGTCTGTGACATGCCGTTTTTAAATGTGTACCCAAATTTACTGGTATCATATTCTAGTACTGTGACATGCTGTGAATAGTGTACCCCAAATATTTACTGTTGTGATCTATCATCTATCTATCTCAGTCTGTGACAATGCAGTTAATTCAGTGTACCCCAATATTATGCTGTATCTATCTATCTCAGTCTGTGACCTGCCGTTACATAGGTACCCCAATATTTACTTGTGGTTCCTCCTCTCCAGCAGGATATAGAGTTTTTCTCTCTCCATCTAAGCAGTTGTGAAGTCTGGATACCAGTCTGACAGAATCTGGAAATGGGGGGTCCGTTATGAAATGGGGGTCCAATTGAAATCTCTGGGGTCCCGTTATTGCGTTATATTTGGGGCAGTGGAGAAGAAGTGGGTTTCATATCTTATAAGGTTCCCTGGTCACAGTGCTGGCCCACAGTCGTTCTCTAGGTTTATATGTCTGTCTGTGTCGGCCAGATTCTATTTATAGGCTGTGGGCACTCAGTCGTAGAGACTAGGATTCTCTCTTAGGTTTTGTGATTTCTCCAGGTAGGGGCCAGTTGGGAGTCGCTGCCAGGCCTGGTAGATAGTTAGTTTCTGGGACGTTATTTCTTTCTTCCATTCATCCGTAATCAATTGGCTCTTGGTTATGGGGCTGTGATTGGAGGTGTAGACAGGTTCTGTGGATTGTGGGTTGATGTAGTAGGGAGCTGATGAGTTGTTTCAGTCAGTGCCATGCTTTCCTGGTCTTTGTTGGTATTGAGGCTTTTATAATGGTAAGGTTGGGGCTACAGTTCTGTAGTGAGCCCAGAATGATAGGGCCTTATTGTATCTAAGCAGTAATGGGAATCTGCCAACGATCAGCCCGACAGCGGGCCAAGGCGACCGGGAGGAGGTGCTTACAGAATTCGAGATGTAGTAGAGTATTTCTGGTGGCCCGCTTTCCCATTTGATTGGTCTGAGTGGTTTGATTGGGCGAATAGGAGGACACTGTCAAAGATTTTAAGCCAGACTTTTACGGTGGTTTGAGGGGATCCAGTTTTCTTATTGCACAGAAGGTTCGGCATGGCTTTTGCTTTTCAGTCTTCTATAGCTGCCCTAAAGCTCCCAGAAATGGTGGTCTCCAGGCGAGATAGTAGATGTCTCTGGTTCTGCTGAGTATCTCGTTATTCAATGATGAATGAAGGTGGGGGGTGGGGGGGGGGGGGGGGCGGCGGGAACAAGCAGAAGGGGCCGGGGAGGGGGCGAGAGGAAGGGCCAGGGGCGAGAGGCGCAGAGCGAGCGAGGAGCGGAGCTAAGCAGCGATGCGAGGAGGGAGCGGGCAGCGAGCGAGTAGAGGAGCAGCGAGGAGCGAGCGAGCGAGCGAGCGAGGGAGCGGGCAGGCGAGCGAGCGAGCGAGCGACGAGCGAGCGAGAGCGCGAGCAGCGAGTGAGCGGGCAGCGAGCGAGAGAGCGAGCGAGCGAGTAGTCGAGCGAGGCGATCGAGCGAGCGAGGGAGCGGGCAGCGAGCGAGAGAGCGAGCGAGCGAGGCGAGCCGAGCAGCGAGCGAGCGGCGAGGGTTGAGGAGGCAGCGAGGAGCGAGCGGATGGGAGGGGCAGCGAGCGAGCGAGCGAGCGAGCGAGCGAGCCGAGCGAGCGAGCAGAGGGAGCGGCAGCGAGCGAGAGAGCGAGGAGCGAGCGAGGCGACAGAGAGAGCGAGGCGGGGGAGCGGGCAGCGAGCGAGCGAAGGGAGCGGGCAGCGAGCGAGCGAGCTAGGGAGCGGGCAGCGAGCGAGCGAGGCGAGCGAGCGGCGAGCGAGCGAGCGAGAGAGCGAGCGAGGGAGCGGGCAGCGAGCAGCGAGCGAGGGGCGGGCGGGGCAGCGAGAGCGAGCGAGCGACGAGCGAGCTAGCGAGCGATCAACGAGCAGCGAGGGAGCGGGCAGCGAGAGAGAGAGCGAGCGAGCGAGCTGAGCGTAAAGCGAGCGAGCGAGGGAGCGGGCAGCGAGACGAGCGAGGGAGCGGTCAGCGGAGGCGAGAGAGCGCGGGAGCGGGGCAGCGAGCGAGCGAGGCGAGCAGCGAGCGGGCCAGCGAGCGAGCGAGCGAGCGAGGGAGCGCGAGCGGCGAGCGAGCAGCGAGAGAGCGAGCGAAGGGAGCGGCAGGAGCGAGCGAGGAGCGAGCGAGAGAGGTAGTACGAGCGACAGAGCGAGCGAGCGAACGCGGCGACGAGCGAGCGAGCTGAGCGAGGAGCGGGCAGCGAGCGAGCGAGCGAGCGAGCGAGCGAGGGAGCGGGCAGCGAGCGGAGAGCGAGCGAGCGAGCGAGCGAGCTAGGCGAGCGGAGCGAGGGAGCGGGCACGGCGAGCGAGCGAGCGAGAGAGCGAGCGAGTGACAGAGCGAGCGAGCGAGGGGTAGCGGGCAGCGAGCGAGCGAGGGAGCGGGCAGCGAGCGAGCGAGCCCGAGGGAGCGGGCAGCGAGCGAGGAGCGAGCGAGCGAGGGAGCGGGCAGCGAGCGAGCGAGCGAGCGAGGGAGCGGGGCAGCGAGAGAGCGAGCGAGCGAGTGAGCGGGAAGCGAGAGAGCGAGCGGGAGGGAGGCGGTGCAGAGACGAGAGAGAGAGCCGAGCGAGCTAGGGAGCGGGCACGAGCGAGAGAGCGAGATAGCGAGAGAGCAGCGAGCGAGGGAGGGAGCGGGCAGCGAGCGGCGAGCGAGCGAGGGAGCGGAGGAAGCGAGCGAGCGAGCAGCGAGGGAGACGAGCACGAGCGAGCAGCAGCGAGAGAGCGAGCGAGCTAGGTAGCGGGCGCGAGCGAGCGAGCGAGGTAGCGGGGCAGCGAGCGAGCTAGCGATCGAGTTAGTGGCAGCGAGCTAGCGAGCTAGCGTAGCGAGGGAGCGGGCAGCGAGCGAGCGAGAGAGCGAGCGCGAGAGGGAGCGTGGGAGCGAGCGAGCGAGCGAGCGGCGAGCGAGCGGGCAGCGAGCGAGTCTATCTATAGATGTTATTGTCATCTATCTTCTATCATTATTATCGGTCAGCTTATCTATCTTATCTATCTATCTATTATTTATCTGTCAATTTTTTTTTCTATCTATCTATCTATCTATCACTACTATCTATCTACATACTATCTATCAAACTATGCGATCTATCTATCATCGCTCATCCATCATCCATCTAGGTAGGTAAAGTAGGTAGGTGACGTTGCTAGGTAGGTGTTAGGTAGATAGGTAGATCGATAGATAATCGAAGAAAGATTGATGGAGATAGAGATAGATAGAGGATTAACTGTTTAGTAACGACTTCATATATGGTTATTTTATGGTAATTATAGCCCAAAGGTGGTTTTGTTAGGGGGAGCAGGAGTGTGGTTGGGTGGCGTGGGGGGCCCCATGCAACATTTTGCTGTGGGGGCCAATGATTTTAGTACGTTCCTGAGTATTATGATCTGTCATCATCCAAAAGGAATCGTCAATTCAGGGCTAGTCCTTCCTCATGCAGAATCAAGGGTATTTAAAGATTCACTGTCACCGATCCTTTGTAGGGTGTTTAGGACAATCAGTCACATCTTTCAAAAACAACTTTTGTTAATATTCATCATAGGCTGTAAAAGTAAAATAAAATTAAATGCCCCAGTGAATGAAAGTAAGGAATCTACCCCAGACAGAGTGACCCAGGTGGGGATATGAAGCTCTTTATGTCATTTCAGGAGGTGGTACGACAGAGCAGAAGGTGTGTGCAAAGTTCCCATAATAATACCATATAGTCAATAAGCCCCAGTATCCAGTGCTCCAGGATTACTTCCCCTTGCAGGTCCATGATCACAGTCACCATTCCTCAGGGCTAGCCCAAAATGTGATTGGAAATCGGGCAAGCATCGAAAACGCGTTTTCGGGTCGTGAATCGCGTTCCGCATTTTAAATAGCAATCGTTATGGCATTTTCCAATACTTAATGAAAAAAACGATAAGCAACGCAACAAAAATCGCACGTGAAATAGCATGTGATTCCGTGTGGCGTTGTTTGCGTCGTTTTGTGTGGCCGTGCCCTTATTGGACTTTTTTATAACAATTTCGTTGATGTGTTTTCAAATGTGTTTGAAGGGTAAGGTTTTCTTAGCGGCGGTGCGGTTTGGCCGTGGAAGGTTTATCAGGTTAGTTAGAAATCTCTGTCAGAAATATAGAAAACGACATTTGGAAATTCCGTATTGATAATTATTTTTAAAAAATGGAGCTTACGTTCAATGGTCAGCGAGGATTCGACCTGGGAATCCGTGAAACTGTACGATAGCTCGTTTTCTATGTGGTGGTTTGTAAGGGTCCCCGACCGTTTCCCAGGGGTCTGCGTCGACTCTGTAAGTTTCCATGTCGTTTTCTCCCTTCACTTTACTGACCGAACATTCCTCCATTTTCTCTGCCCCATTGATTTCATGGTTCGTGTTCACAATTATGATCTTTCCAGTTTCAAACATTCTACTTACTAGTGACAACATGTCAACCTTGGCACTCCAGGGGTTTGGAAACTACAACTCACAGCATTCTTTAATTACAAAATGCAAAGTAGGGAAGCTGGGAGTTGTAGTGAAGCTGTGGAGGACGGGCAGGTTGGAGACCTTCCTGCACTTAGTGTCATGGTGACATTATAAATAGAATTAGCAGGGCTGCCACTGATTTTTAACTGAATATTGAATTGTAAGTCAGCCATGATGTGTGTGTTTTAAACAACTGGATCTGCCAACCCTTGGTCTTCAATTCACCCTCTGTACATACTGGCTTGTGTTCTATTGGGTACAAACCAGGGTTGTTACCAGATTCAATTGGCTCAATGTTGGGAAGGAACCAATGGAACATCTCACATTTCAATCATCTTAGTCAAGCAAATCAAATGGGATCACTGGGAATGCCACATGTAAATAAAACATGTCATTGGATGTACAGGCAGACACAGGCAACCAATGAGAGATCCAAGGAACTGGACAGGGGGCGGGGCTCTCACTGATTGGCTGCAAGTGAAGGGGCTGAACAGAAAGAGAGGAAGCAGGAGGAGAGACACAGTAAGTGCGGCCTGGGGGAGGGGATGAGTGGTTCTGGTGTAAACTTGTGTGTGTACCGTGTGTCTGTGTGGAACAATTGTGGTGATACATGTGTATATAACATTGTGTTCTGGATAAACTGTGTGATGTGTATAACATTGGGTGTTATTACCGTGTGTGTATCAACATTGTGTGTATTACGGTGTGATATTAAACTGTATTTAACATTGTGGTGTGTGACATTGGTGTGTATATAACCTTGTGTGTATATACGTGTGTGTAACATTGTGTGTGTAAACATTGGTGTGTATAGAATACTGTGTGTGGTTGTAACATTGGTGTGTAAATTGTGTGATAAATACTGGTGTGTAACATTGTGTGTTATAATACTGGGTGTATAATACTGTGTGTATATAAATTGTGTGTATATAACATTGTGTGTGCCTACGTGTTTTTGTGTGTATATAACATTGTGTGTAAATATGTGTGTGTAACATTGTGTACAGTGACAGATTTCCGATAAGTCAGACACATGTATAGGGGCTCCCTAGGGTTCATAACATTATATGCTGCCCCACCACTCGGTCTCTACGCCATGGACTGTCTCTTCATTCCATGTTCTGCCTTACCTTCACATCCAATGCCACTGATTGATCACAGAGAGAGGACGTTTGAATCTCCACCCTCGGTGCTCTAGGATTGTAAAGGGAAGACAGATAATGACTACGGGAGCCCCCTGACTTCCGTTATAGTTGATTGGGAGACTCGGGGGATTTTCTAGTTCAGCCGCTGAGCTTTACATGTGAAGAGTGGTCAGCCACTGGGGGCAGGATTTACACAGAGAGGGGGCCCAAACTGTAATCTAATACTTCATCTGGTGTCCCAGGTCTTTATCTACTGCACATAATTCCTATATTACCATTTCTTATTCTCCCTTTGGCTTTCTCTCATTCTCCCCCATCTCCTGTCAATATCCACTGTCCTGCGTTCCATATTTAAAATTATTGCCTTTGTTCTTTTTTATTTCCAATAATTGTCTTTCTAAGGAGGCTCTGACGTTGTGTGGGATTCCAATGGCAGATACTGGTTTCCAGACATAACATAAAGACATTACTGATCGATTGTGCTATAAGGGACAATACGCTACCTAAGTGTAATATAAGAATATTTACCGTATATACGCGAGTATAAACGAGGTTTTCAGGCTTTAAAAAAAGCATTGAAAATCTTACCGCGGTTTATCTCGAGCAATATTCCTCTTGCCGTGTGTCCGCCGCGCCGCGCGATCCGCATCCCGAGGATGTCACTACCTGGCGCCTCTCAATTTGCGGCCGCCAAGTAGTGACCATCTATGGAGCCACGAGGATGCGGAGCGAGGAGGCCTACGAACAAGGTAGGAGACTATACCTAATACAGGGAAACACAGGGCACACATCATCGTGTTACATACGTAACAATAAGTATTAACAAATAGGTTTCAAACATCTTAAAGGGCATGTCCCACCCCCAAAACTATAATCCCCCCAACTACTGTCCACACCATGTAGTGTAGTCTATCACTTACCTCACATCCAGCCCATAGGGTTCCCTGTAGTCCCCCCCCAAAGTCCAAAAAACTGCCCACCAGGATGCTAGCAGGTCCATGTAGGACTCTGCCTCCTACCTGGCACCCGGGAGAAGTTTGGCATGAGTACTGCAGCACCTTCTCCCTCCTCTCATGATTCCCTCCCCCTAGCGTAAGTCTTTAAATATAAGATTCCCAAGGGTCCCCAGCCCCAACTGCAATATTTGAAGCTAGAAAGCACCCCAAACTTTACTTACCTCTCCCTCTTCCTCAGGCGAATCAAAGTTGATATGCTGCGGCAGCCGCGTCCGTGAGTGGCTGCCGCTCAGCCCAATCACGACGCGGCTGCCGGTCCCGCCCCTCCTGACTTCATTTTCTCGCAAGCAGAGCGGCCGCGAGCGCGGCGGAGGAAAGAGGGGAAGGTAAGTAGAGTTTGGAGGGCTTTCTAAGATACAAGTTATAGAGGTTGGGGCTGGGAGCCCTTGGGGAATCTTATATAAAAAAAATTTTTTGGGTGGACATACCCTTTAAGTGGCCAAATAACTTGCAAATAGGGGTAAATCCTCCGGTTTGTGCATACAATAAAGCATGCTGGGAGTTGAGTTCCCCAAAAAATCTAAGTGCAAATTACTAAACCCCCTCGGTTTATACTTAATAATATCTTTTTCTCCTTTTTTAGCTAAAATAGGTACATCGGTTTATACTTGAGACGGTTTTATACTCGAGTATATGTGGTACGCCACTGTATACAGACATGGAACTCTGAGGTGAAAGTAAAGCCATATATTACGCTGTAGGTTGGTAGTGTATATTTCTTATAATACACAAGACCAGCCCAAAAACATCCATGTCCACTACCCCCCCACTGTCTCTTTTCCTGTATTAGTCATTTTATATAGGAATCATGTTAGTGTATAAATAATAACATCCTATGGAAAATAAGATGGCACTGAACATGTCTGTCAACCAATAACCAGGGGTCCTATATAAAGGGCTAAATACGGGAGGGGGAGACAGTGGAGGGGATAGTGGGATACAGCGAAGTTACTCATTGACATCACTGAGTGACTGTAATATAGAGTCTCACCACTGCACCTTACCATTGGAAATTTACTTACCTTATGTATTATAAGTGATTTAATTGTAAGCTTTCAGATCGGGCTTTGATGTCAATGGATTATAAAATAATTCCAGTGCACAAAGTTTAATGTGATTAGAGCATAGGGCGTAGCTACAAGGTGTCCAAAAACTTCCAGTATGTATGCCACCTATTTTACCAAGTGGTCCATGTACTAACATTTTACCAATGTTTGTGTGCCAAAGCATTAACTACGCAATGATCGAGCTGTGTATGCTGGCCATACACCAGGCAGACCTGAGGAGATTAGACATCGGCTGGACAAAGATATTTAATTGATCTAATGCTTAAACACATTTTTCATGACTTGCAGGTTCTCCTGACGTTTGCGTGCTCCTGTCTGGGACCATTCATTTTGTGTCATATAAAACTTCATTGGAACATCATTTGAACATCGGGGATATTGTGTGAAGATATAGTACAGGGATGGCACCTTATAAAATATATACATATATACAGGAATATTACTTTAATTCTTTCTACTGAAACTGTTATTAATTATTTGGTTGTAATGGCCCATAATACAAATGTTCACTATGAGAGTCAACAATCACTTACTGTCGGCAATAATCTCATGTGTATAGTTAGCTTGGCCCCCTATCCGCCGGATTAATGTGCACTGATATTTACCCCATCCTGGTAACTCCCCCAACAAGTCTATGGCCACATGGTAACAGACGGTACTGTACGAGAACGTATTATTGGATTGCATACAATTCTCCACCCTATTGGGATATGCTGAGCCATCGCAAAATGTGATCGATGGCAGACGAAATGCCCTCTGTGGGCGGAAGCCCTTACTGATGGTTTAAATCAGGCCCCGTCGAACCTTGGCATTCCCCATGTTTTGAAAAACTACAATTCCCAGCATGCTTTGTGTGCAGAGTTTCTAGTGATGAAGTGCCAAGGTTCCAGACTCACTGGGTACATTGATTGGTAAAATGTGAATACAGGAGACAGGCTGATGTCACATTGTGTATAAGGTCGTAATCCCTCTATCCCTTTACTCTGCACCGTGTGCATTACCAAGCTATAGCGCTAAACTCTGTACCGTGTACATTGCACCCATCTATAGCCGCTTAACTCTGTACCGGGGTACATACCAGCTATAGACGCTTAACTCTTACTGTGTACATTACCAGCTATACGCTTTAACTCTGTACCGTTGAGACATTACAAGCTATAGCGCTTAAACTATCTGTACGTGTTAATTACCAGATATAGCGCCTTACACTCTGTCGTGAAATTACCAGCTTATTAGCGGCTTAACTCTGTACCGTGTAACATTACCAGTTTATAGCGCTTAACTCTGTACCGTGTACATTACCAGCTATAGCGCTAACTCTGTACCGTGGACCAGTACAGTTATAGCGCTTAACTCTTGTACCGTTGTGACATTACCAGATAGCTCTAACTCTGGACCGTGACATTTACCAAGCTATAGCGGGCTTAACTCTGCTTGTACCGTGTACATTAACAGCTATAGCGCTTTAACTTTGTTACCTGTAACATACACAAAGCTATAGCGCTTAACTCTGTACAGTGTCCATTACAGCTTATAGCGCTTAACTCTTGACCGTGTACATTACCAGCTATTAGCGCTTAACTCTGTACGTGTACATTACCAGCTTCTAGCGCTTAACTCTGTACGTGTACATTACCAGCTATAGACGCTTAACTATGTTACCGGTGACATTACCAGCAGCTATAGCGCTTAACTCTTACCGTGTACATTACCAAGCTATAGGCTTAACTCTGTACCGTGACTTACCAGATATAGCGCTTAACTTTCTGTCCGTGTACATTACCAGCTATAGCGATTAACTCTGTAACGTGTTAACATTACAGTATAGCGGCTAAATCTGTTTACCGTTGTACATTACCAGCTATAGCGCTTAACTCTGTACGTGTACATTACCAAGCTATAGCGCTTAACTCTGTACCGTTGTTACATTACCAAGCTATAGCGCTTAAACGCTGTACCGGGTACATTACCAGCTATAGCGCTAACTCTGTCCGTGTAATTACCAGCTATAGCGCGTAACTCTTGTACCGTGTACATTACCAGCTATAGCGCTACTCTTGTACGTTGTACATTACCCAGCTTATAGCGCTTTACTCTGTACGTGTACATTACCAGCTATAGCGCTAAACTCTGTACGTGTACATTACCAGCTATAGCTTAACTCTGTACGTGTAACATTACCAGCATAGCGCGTAACTCGTACCGTTGTACATTACCAGCTATAGCGATTAAACGCTTGCCCACCGTGTACATTACCACGCTATAGCGCTTAAACTCTGCACCGTTGTAAATTACAAGCTATAGCGCGTAACTCTGCACCGTTTGTTGTACATTACCAGCGTATACGCTTAACTCTGCACCGTGCTACATACAGCTATAGCGCTTAACTCTGTACCGTGTACATTACCAGCTATAGCGTTAACTCTGTACCGTGTACAACCAGCTATAGCGCTTAACTCTGTACGTGTACATTACCAGCTATTTTTAGAGCTTAACGCTTGCACCGTGTAACATTACAGCTAGAGCGGCTCTAACGCGCCACCGGTACTACAAGCTATAGCGCTTAATTCTGTACCGGCTCATTACCAGCTATAGCGCTTAATTCTGTACCCTGTAATTACCAGACTATAGCGCTTTAACTCTGTACGTTGTACATTACCAGCTATAGCGGATTAACGTGCCACCGTGTACATTACCAGATATAGCGCTCTAAGGTGCACCGTGTACATTACCAGCTATAGAGCTTTAACGCTTGAACATTGTACATTACCAGCTCATAGCGCTGAACGCTGCACCCGTTGGACATTACCAGCTATAGCGTCTTAAACGCTGCACCTGACATACCAGCTTAGCGCTAACGCTGCACGTGTACTATACCAGCTATAGCGCTTAACAGTGACAAGTTGTACATTACAGCTTATAGCGATTAACTCATGGTGGTAATAAATAAATGTCTCTGTCCATTGATTCCAGAGGAAGATTTAACATTTATCCACCACAGGACCTAAATGGCGGATCTCAGAGGGAAGCGACGGACCCAGGATGGGGACAAGGATAAACCACTGAATGAGAGAATCCTGAATCTCACACTGGAGATTATCCACCGCTGACTGGGGAGGTGAGGGGCTTGTGAGTGGTGCAGGGGGTGGGGATTATTTGGCAATAGTTCTACCTACTGTCCATAGAGTTGATATTTTATTTATTTGGGGCAGTGCTCCGATGAGAATGGGCCCCTCTGTACGAGATAATTCTCTCTCCTCCCAATCCCCAGGACACATTGTATGAAGAAGTTATGGGAGATGGGTCCCACAGAGCTGCATGACTGTATGTTGGAAGGATCCTGCAGCTCCATAACCCAACTGTTGTCCCATCCGTCTGCGCTCGTCATACAAGAAGGAAAAATGCAGAAGATCCTGGACTCATCTCCACATCATCCACCTGCGACTGGAGAGGTGGTGTGTGTCCAATCCGCTGAATGGTTAGTAAACAGGGGATGAGAATTCCGTCCTCTGTATGGGTGGTGACTGTAAACATTGTGTGTTTCAGGTTTCATAAGGGTGAGGATTGTTTCCATCTATTTCTCCATGAGGAGTGGGAGTATTGAAAGGGAAACAAGACCCTTTCAGGGAAGAGTGATAAAGGAAGAATCACCGGCAGATTCCACCCACGGTGGTAAGGTTTACGGACAATTATCAGATCCTTACATGTAGCTGGATAGAAGTATAAAGAGTAATACAGGGTTCTAGGATCTGTCCCGTTATTATTGGATATGGAATCTTTATCTGTCTGATCAGCTCCTTCTGTTGAGACCATACAATAGACGATATTAACTTGAAACAGGGTGATAGAAACACTAATCACATGTTATATTCGATAATTTTCCATTTAAAACATCCCCCAACACCAAATACTGTAAACTTCTCTTCCAGTAAATGGTATAAGGTAAATGTATGCTCCACTGCCCTAATATGGGCTTTTTTTTTCTATAACAGGATGGGATAAAACTACTATTGAGACTATTGGAAATGCCCACCGGTCAGCGTGACGGTTCTCATTCATCCAGGTCATGGTTATATCTGTTGTATTCAATTAGATCAACTGGACTTAAAGTTGAGTTCATGCAATAAACTTCAAGTCCAGTTGATCTAACTGAATACAACATATAGCCACAAGTCATTTATGAACTTATCTTAATTTGGCTGACTTGCCAATCTATAAAGGATCAGAATGATTTTCCATGTTTGTATCTTTAAGATTGTGCCTATGAGATAACAGTGATACTAAACCGAATCTGGAAACAAATTTGTGCTGGAGATAAACCAAGTGAGATTGTGGAATGAGGAACCAGAAGAAAATTTCCCAATTATGGTGATATTATGTCTCCCTATACTGATAAGGAAATAAGAAACTGTACAGCTGTTATTCAAATGGCTATTAAAGAGAGATGGATCATGGAAGGAGAATGTTAAGATTGTACCATTAATCCATTACAGAACAGATAAGGGAACAGATCCATTACTGGAGACCATGGGATCCAGCTAAATAAAAGCTTTGGTCAGATATTATATAATCAAAATGGTATTAAAAGAGCGAGATGGAATCATTGGGAAGGAATGTTCAGATTGTACATTAATCCTACCTAAGAAACAGATCAGGGAAACAGATCAATCTATGATACCATGGGATCCAAACATAAATACCAGTGTCAGATAATTATAATCAATTGGTTAATTAAGAGGAGATGAATCATGGGGAAGGAGAATGTTCAGATTGTACCATTAATCCCTTACAGAACAGATACAGGGACCAGCAACTCCATCTACTGGATACCATGGGATCAACCTAAAATAACGCTTGGCAGTAAAACTGCAACGAGAAAGAAAACCTTTAAATCAACATTACAATCACAATGGAGGACACAAACCAGTTTCTTTGTCCTGGATATGGAAAACATTTTAACAAATCGTTGAATTTCTACATACCAAAAGAAACACCCAGTAAATAAACACATTCATTGTTCTGAATGTGAAAATATTTTACACACAGACCAGATCATTAGAATAAGTTACATCGGTAAACATCTCGTGTGGAAATTGAATTAACCGTACCTTACGCATTGAGAACCATGAAAAACTTCTTTTCTGATGGGAAATGTTGTTGTAATGTTCTGTTTAATCAGGAACTACCTGGAACAACTCGATGGAATGTTTTGCAGAACAACCGTTACTTACTATACAATCAGAAAGAATTCACATGCAAGAAAGAGAAACCCTTGTTACTTGTTATGAAGTGGGTAATAATTTTTGTAGATTTAACTGATTAGTTATGACTACATTCAGAACAATCAACTGGAGTAATAGGAGAGAAACCATTTTCTTGACTGATGTTTTGTGTGGAAGGTTTGCAGTAAAACATCTCCTTACTATGCTAATCAGAGATCACTGCAGAGAGAGAAACATTTGACTTGTTCTGGAATGTGGAACATGTTTTCAACGCAGTCAGCCATCTTAATTAGACATTAAAAGTAACCAATCAGGAGAGAAACATTCTTCTACAGTATATGTGGGAAACGTTTTCGGTAACACCCTTCAATCACATCAGAGAAATCACACTGGGAGGAGAAACCTTTTTCTTGTCTCTGTATGTGGAGAATGTTTTGTCAGCCGACAAACTTTAATATCTTATAGACGCATCAGCAGACACACAGTAGCAGAGGACAAACACATTGTTGTCTAATGTGGGAAAACGTTGACCTAGACGAATTACTAATACAATCAGAGAAGCACCTGGAGAGAAACTTTTCTTGTCATGTATTAGTGAGAAATGTTTTTTCAGACAAATCATATCGTATTAGGAATCAGCAGATTCACACAGGAGAGAAAGAAAACATTTCTTGCCTCTGATGTGGTGAATGTTTATCAGAACATCCACTCTAACTACCCATCAAAAGATACAGCAAAAGGAGAAAAATAATTAACTCTAAATGTGAGAAGAAAATTAGTAAGAAACTAATCTACCCTACTGCCACAGGCGACTTGTTAGCAAGAGGAACCATTGTCTTGACTTTCAAAAGCTATAGCAAAATAGTTTATTAAAATACAACTTTACATGTCCCACCTTCTGATATTTCTCTGCCAGGTGTCACGTTTGGTGTTAGTGATGTAAACCGGATTGAAGATTGAGACTGGTTTTCTAAGGTGGTGACATTGCAGTGTATGGCCAGGTTATTGTCTTTGCAGGACCTTACCCTGACTGCCTGATATCCATGTTTCTTATGACATAAATCTTATTGAAAATGACAGATAGACACAAGTGTGAAATGGTAGACAAGCTTCTATTAACAACATCCATTTGACAGTATGACGTTCAATGCCAGATCTTAAAAATTACATCCTTGCATCTGATTAGGAGGATGTAAATGGCTTCCACTAACATATCCTTTGCAAGAATGTTTCTCGCCAGTTGTGGACTCAAACAAAACTCTTCTTACAATAAACCTTCCTCAAACTGCCGAAACTCAAAACTTCCAACTTCTCGGCAGGGGGGAGGGAAGAATCGTGTCACTCCAAGAAGTTCAAATCCAAAAATGGCGCCTGTCACCTCGTTAGAGTCTCCTAATATACCCAAAGTGACCTACAACTAATGCTAACACACAGAAATGAGATGTAAAGAACACAATGCACATTTATTTCCCCATTACCCAGTAGTATTTTCCTCACTATCAGGTATATTTCCCTATTACCATGTGTATATCTCCATAATTAGCTGGTATATATTCCCATTACCCAGTTTATTTTCCCCACTACCCAGTATATTTTCCCCATTACCTGGTATATTTTCCCCACTACGGGTAACTTATATTTCCCACATCAGTAATAATTTTTTCACTACCCGCGGTATACTCCCCACTACCCGGTATATTTGTTCTCACATCCGTATATATTCACCCATACTGGTTATATGTTCCTCTGATGCACATATTTGCTCTTTTTTAAGCATTTTAGAAATAGTGCCAACACACAAGTTGCATTATTTTAATGTCATAAAATGTTAGTGAAAAAAACAAGTGTTAAATTGCAACACACAGACGTGTTAATATAAACTAGTAAAATATATATAAGCAGGGAAAAAAAATAAGTAAAAGTAAGGATATTCCTTAATAAATTAACTTCTACCATGAATTGTAACCCCTGAGGATAGTTTCATTTTAAAAAATTAGGTCCTTGCTCTAGCTAAGTAGTTTTTTGTTTCGCTCTCCACCTTATAGGGGTTCATTGGTTTTATATTTATCTCTACCCTCTATAACAGTGATGCTGCTGATCCTAAAGATCTAGGAAAATGACAAGAGAAAAGAACGAAATAAAGATTAACAAAAATTAAATATCTGGATAACAAACAGAGAGATAAAAGGAAAACTTTTGCTAAAGATCACTATTAGTAAAACCAGCTGAAAAAGGGAGGCGAGGTGGTGGTAGAGGAGGAAACTATTTCAAGAGCTAGGCACAATGCGAAGATTAACTTACAAAACACTTAGGCGGAGCAACCAAAGGCAAACATGCTGCGATTTGAAAAAAATGGATAGAGAAGGGAAAAGGTACCTATGAATTCAGCAGGAGAAATTTATTGTAAATAGCCACTCATTGTAGCAGTATTTTATACTGTACCTAACATTCATAAGAATGAACTCTACCCCAAGGCACCAATATTTGGGAGTAGAAAGTTCGACAGCCAAACTTCACTATATCGAGATTATATTTAAAACCAATGATACAATCATCCCAGAATATTTAGGGATACTATTGAGATTCTACATATGCTTAAGAATATAAATGGAAACAATGGTCTATATTGGCCACTTTAGATCACCTCCCTTATACACACAATACCACATAATGAGAGGTTTCAAGCAGGCCAAGTACTATATGAATAAACAAGGAACTGTGATGGTAAGGGTATGATAAACTTTCTAGGTGAATGTATCCTCTTTGTTCTTAATAAAAAGTATTTAAGTTTAATGGTGGGTTATGTTTAGTTCCAATGGGACAGCAATGGCGGTACCACGCTAGCTCCCAACATACAGGTCTATATATGGGATATGGGAAGAGGGATATAGAAATGATCAGTTTATACGCATGCCAAATTATGGTGTAGATTGATAGATAATATCTAGTACATATATCAATGATACTTGTAACTACAAGGGAAAACACACCTGCCACTATCTGCAAGGTCCCCATTTCACCACCTATACACACATATTATGGCCAGGCAGTCACCCCAGGATATCCTATACAGTATATAATGGTTACACTAACACGTATATAGATATAGAGCCATATACATTTAAGTAAGAGTGCAATGAGCAACAACACATCAAACAATGTAGTTGGTGATTACAAGGGTAGCGTAACACAGGGGCCATATTGGAACACAAATGCTAGATGAGCTATCCATATAATAAAACCCTTACTGGGTCAAGTGTGTATATGTGTGGCATGCAATGTTGTATTTTAGCAACAGGTGTGTACACATGCAAGTTCAATTCTAAAAGGAGAGAAGAGAAAGTGGTGTGTGCTTTAGGGATGGACTAGAACTCAAACCTGAGTTCAAGCCGAACTATCGAGTTCGAACGGACCCGGACTTCTCGAACTCATACGCGGACCGGATTCTAGCACTATCCCGGTACCCGGACTTCTCAAACTATCCACCCGGATTTCTCAGACTGTTGAATATTTTCCGGACTTCGATAATTATGGGATGTTCGAACGTTCGATGCTCGTGGTTTGAGAATATCGAATTTTAAAAAAATACCCACATGTCCAAAATCAACCAATGGCAGCTAATTTGAGATTATCAGCCCCCTGGGTATAAAAGGCAGTTGCGACCAGTAGCCATTTTGTCAGTGTTGTAGTGAGTTAGTGACTGACAGTTGAGGGTTGGAGAGAGTTTTTGGCTCTGTGTGTGGATTTCCGTGGTGGTTTAGCTCTGTAGTTACCACCACCCTGTATTCACCACATCTTCAGACCCAACAGTCCTTTACAATTTGTGTAGACCTTTTAGATAATCTAGATGTCCTGTTTTGTTTGTCTTTCTCAACTGCTGGAAACAGACCCCTCATCTGCAAATGTTAATAAAATAAATAAATAATAATAATGAAAAATATTAATAATAAAAAAAAATAATCATGTAAATATTTTTGGTGTACTTGTCCTTTAACATTTACTAAAATAAATAAACGTTACATTTACTAATACTAAACATTGACTAACAATAAAAAAATATGCGGTATGAGTCGTTTAGGAAAAAGAGCTTTCAAATTTTGTATATAGGTAAACATGCATTTTTTCGTGTGTACTTGTCCTTTAACTAACATATTACTAACATAAACTAACAGTTACTTACAATTTACTAACACTAACTAACACTAACATACGCACTTTGAGTCCTTAGGAGAAAAGCACTAAAGGCCCCGCAATCTTGTGGCAGTTTGCGAACGAGCTATCGCCAATCGACAAGTGATATATAGTAACACAGAAAAGTCAGTAAACTTCATATAGTGGTTATACAAGACAAGAGCTAGGTTCAGTAACTTCACTATAGTGGTATACATAGACAGAAGCTGGTCAAGGTCAGTAACTTCATATAGTGGTTTTATCAATAGACAGGAGCTGGTCATACACTTGCCTATAGATGGTTATACATACGAACAGAGCCTGGAACTTCTATGGTTTGAAGCTCCTAACTCTATAGTGGTTATACATAGACAGAGATGTCAGAAAAAAAGAATCTGCGCAGAACAACTGATTAGTGGTGCAAAAGGTGGTGTGTTATACAACTCAAATCACAGTTATAATTTTATATTAAATGTGAAACTTGCCTTTTTTTTGGGGCATGGTCTGGATGTCTTGGACGTAGTTACGCCGCGAGCCGTCTTTAAGTACGACCACCTATTTTGCAGTTGTGAGGGGGGCGTCAGTGGATTGAAACTTGTCAGCGTTCCTCTGCAAGTGGCGCATAATGCCGCTTTTAATTGGGGGGGTTGCCAAATTGGCCATATGTCGACCCCGCTGGTAAGGTACTCCGCTAACCAAATGCTGCCATTCCATGCTGGGCCATGTTGTCTGTTAGGCTAACTAATAGTGGAATAACACCCATCCATTTCGAGGGTCGCTTTTAGTGCCTGGATGCATATAGAAAGTCAATGGGAAGAGGGGATTATAATCGATTGGCGAAAATATCGAATATGTGAGTAAAATGTCTATTAGTAATACGCGAGTAAATACGAATTAACGAATATGCAAGTAAATGTCCTTTTATACAAACGCGAGTAAATATCAAATTCTCG
Source organism: Hymenochirus boettgeri (assembly GCA_019447015.1). Taxonomy (NCBI): domain Eukaryota; kingdom Metazoa; phylum Chordata; class Amphibia; order Anura; family Pipidae; genus Hymenochirus; species Hymenochirus boettgeri. Next base: position 36,688 of record JAACNH010001631.1, on the reverse strand, counting down.
GATCTGCGATCGTTTATGGTAATTATCGAATGTTTGAACGTTGAAGGAGCTCGGAAAGGAGCGCGCAGAGAGTAAAACTCAATTTTTTCGAAACATCTGGATATCGAAGTTACAACAGACCATTTTTCCGGTCCCACAGCCATTACAATTAAGTTTCATTCAAACTTTTCACTCCTATTGACTTTGAAGGGGTTAGTTTTCGAACTTCCATTATAGTTCGAATGTTTGGAAAACGGACGAACTTTTTGGAAAGGTTCGGTCACCTCAAGTTTCTAATGTGCCTCTGTTGGAGGGTTCTTCTTCTGCCAGTTGGGCATTCCAACTTGCAGCATTCCGTGAATTCATGTAATGGCTTAACTGTATAGTGGCCATCTTATATTACTGGTCAGTGGTGTACTAGATATTGGGGACATCTTATATTTACTGGTCAGTTGTGGTACTAGATATTGGGGACATCTTATAGTTATGGTCAGTGTGTCTGGAATTGGGGGGCATTTTATATTTACGGTCAGTTGTGCTACCTGGATATGGGGGACATTTTATATTTACAGGTCAGTGTGTACTGGATATTGGGGACATTTAATATTTACAGGTCAGTGTGTGTACTGGATATTTGGGGCATTTTATATTCACAGGTCAGTGTGTGTACTGGATATTGGGGACATTATTTACAGGTCAGTGTGTGTACAGAGTTACTGTGTATAATCCATCTATCTATCGCAGTCTGTGACATGCCTTACATAGTGTAACCCAATATTTACTGTGTATTTATCTCATCTATCTAGTCTGTGACATGCGTTACATAGTGTACCCCCATATTTACTGTGTAATATCTATCTATCTCATTCTGTGACATGCCGTTACATGTGTACCCAAATATTTACTGTGTATTATCATCTATCTATCTCAGTCTTGACTGCCGTAAATATGTGTACCCCAATATTTACTGTGTATCATACTATCTCATTCTGTGACATGCGTTACATAGTGTACCCCCATATTTACGGTGTATCTATCTTATCTACTCAGTCTGTGACATCGTTAATAGTGTACCCCAATATTACTGTGTATCTATCTATCTCAGTCTGTGACATGCGTTACCTAGTGTACCCCAATATTTACGTGTTATATATCATCTATCTATCTCAGTCTGTGACATGCCGTTACAATAGTGTACCCCAATATTTACTGTGTACTATCTATCTCAGTCTGTGACATGCGTTACATAGTGTACCCCATATTTACTGTGTATATACTCTATCTATCTCAGTCTGTGCACATGCCGTTAAATAGTGTACCCCAATATTTACTGTGTATCTATCCTCTCAGTCTGTGACATGCCTGTTAAAAAAAAAATAAAGAATACATAGTGTACCCCATATTTACTGTGTATTATCATCTATCTCTCAGTCTGTGACTTCGTTAAATAGTGTACCCCATATTTATACTGTGTACTCTATCTATCTCAGCCTGTGACATGCCGTTACATAGTGTACCCCAATATTTACTGTGGTTCCTCCTCTCCCAGCAGGGGCGGTATATAGAGTTTTCTCTCTCCCTCTAAAGCAGTTGAAAGTGCTGGGAAGTCCACAGCTCTTTGAATGGGCCCATTGCAGGGCCCGTTTTGAATGGGGGTCCCGTATTGATGAAGGCCCGTGTGGAATGGGTCCCGATATTGAAATGGGGGGCCGTGGACCGTATTGCTTTATATTGGGGCAGTGTAAGAAGGAAGTGGGTTCATCTTCTAAGGTTCCCTGGTCACAGTGCTGGCACAGTTCTGTTCTCTCTTGGTTATATGTTCTGTCTGTGTCGGCCAGATTCTATTTTGGCAGTGGGACGCAGTCTGTAGAAACTCAGGACTTTCTCTCTTTAGGGTTTGTGATATGCCCATGTATGGGCCAGTTTCGTATCTCTGTCAGTGCCTGGTATTAGTGTAGTTATCTGGGACTTTATTCTTCCTTCATTCATCCACTATCCAATTGGCTCTTGGTAATGGCGGCTGTGATTGAGTTGGTTAGACAGGTCTGGAGTTGGGTTTGAGTAGTAGGGAGTTGAGTAGTTGTTTCAGTCGTCACATGGCTTTCCTGTCTTTGTTGGTATTGAGAGCTTTATAATGGATAAAGTGGGGCTACAGTCTGTAGGTGAGACCCAGAATGTAGGGCGTCCTTATTGTATCTAACGCAGTATGGAATCTGTCCAACGCTCAGCCGACAAGCGTATGAGGCGAATGGACCGGGGAGGTGCGTTACGAATCGAGATGTAGTGATATTCTGGGGGCCAGATTCCCATTTGATTGGTCTGATTGGGTTTGATTGGTCTGATAGGAGACACTGTCAAGATTTTAAGCCAGAACCTTTTACCGGTGTTTTGACGGGGATCCAGTTTTTCTTATTGCACAGAAGGTTCGGAGGCTTTTGCTTTCAGTCTCTATCACTGCCCCTAAAGCTCCAATGGTTGGTCCCGGCGAGATAATAGATTTCTCTGTTTCTGCTGAGTATCTCGTTATTCAATGTGGAATGAAGGGTCGTGTGTGTTTTTTGTTTTTCTTCTGGACATCATAATTTTCCTTTCATTGGGGGGGTGGATATATGTGAAGTGCCCAGGTTGCGCTGAATTTCTCCAGGATCTATCTATCTATCTATCCTATCTATCTATCTATCTATTTATCTTGTCATCTATCTATATATCTATCTATCTATCTTCTATCTCTCATCTAATCTATTTATCTGTCATCTATCTATCTATCTATCTATCTATCTTCCTTCTATCTATCCTTCTATTATCTGTCATCTTCTATATATCTAATCTTCATCTATCTAACTATCTATCTATCTATCTATTTACTGTCATCTACCCCCCCCCCCCCCCTCTATATATCTATCTATCTATCTATCTATATATTTCTATCTATCTATCTATTTACTGTCATCTATCTATCTATCTATTTATCGTCATCTTCGATCTATCTATCATCTTCTATCTATCATCTATCTATTATCTGTCATCTATCTATATATCTATCATCTATTCTATCTACATATCTTCTCTCTATTTATACTGTCATCTATCTATCTACTTATCTGTCCTTATCGTATCTATCATTATCTGTCATCATCATCTATCATCTATCTTCTATCATCTTCTATCTACTATCTATTTTCTGTCATCTATCTATCTATCTATTTATCTGTCATCTATCTATCTATCTATCTATCTATCTAGCTATCTAGCTATCTATCTATCTATCTATTTATCTGTCATCTATCTATATATCTATCTATCTATCTATCTACATATCTATCTATCTATTTATCTGTCATCTATCTATCTATTTATCTGTCATCTATCTATCTATCTATTTATCTGTCATCTACTACTATCTATCATCTATCTGTCTCTATCTATCTAAGCTTCTATTTATCTGTCATCTTCTATCTATCTATCTATCTAGCTATCTATTTATCTGTCACTATCTATCTTCTATCTATCTATCTATCTATCTCTCTACATCTCTATCTAGCTACTCGAGGGCTTCTATCTATCTATCTATCTATTTATCTGTCATCTATCTACTATCTATCTATCTATCTATTATCTGTCATCTATCTATCTATCTATCTATCTATCTACTATCTACTCTCTATCTATTTATCTGTCGCTATCTATCGATCTATCTATCTATCTATCTATCTACATATCTATCTATCTATTTATCTGTCATCTATCTATCTATTTATCTGTCATCTATCTATCTATCGATTTATCTGTCACTATCTATCTATCTATCTATCTATTTATCTGTCATCTATCTATCTATCTATCTATTTATCTGTCATCTATCTATCTACTATCTATTTATCTGTCATCTATCTATCTATCTATTTATCGTCATCTATCTTACTATATACTATCTATCTATTTATCTGTCATCTATCTTATACTATCTATCTATCTATCTATCTATCTATCTCTTTTCTCTGTCACATCTTATCTATCTATCTATCTATTTTCTGTTCTCTTCCTTATCTATCTATTCATATCTTTTATCTATCTATCTATCTATCTATCATCTATCTATCTATCTATCTATTTATCTGCCATCTTTCTATCTATCTATTATCTTGGCATCTATCTATCTTCTATCTATTTCTCTGTCTCTATCTATCTCTCTATCTATCTATTTATCTGTCATACTACATCAACCATCTATCTATCTATCTATCGATTTATATCTGTCATCTATCTATCTATCTTCTATCTATTTATCTGTCATCTACTATCTATCTATCTATTTATCTTGTCTCTATCTATCTATCTATCTATTTATCGTCATCTATCTAATATTCTATCTATCTTTTATTTATCTGTCTCTATCTATCTATCTATCTATCTATCTATCTATCTATCTACATATCTATCTATCTAACTCTGCTATCTATCTATCATCTATCATCCATCCATCCATCTAGGTAGGTAGATAGATAGGTAGGTAGGTTGATAGGTAGGTAGATAGATAGGTAGATCGATAGATAATAGATAGAAAGATTGATGGAGATAGATAGATGGATTAACTGTTTAGTTAACTACTTCATATATGGTTATTTTTATGTAATTATAGCCAAGGTGGTTTTGTTAGGGGGAGCAGGGGTTGTGGTTGGGTGGCGGGGGGCCCCATCAAAATTTTGCTGTGGGGGCCCCCTGATTTCTAGTTTACGTTCCTGAGTATTATGAATCTTGTCACATAATTCCCAAAGGAAAACAATCCTTCATCAGGCTAGTTCCTATGCAGAATCAAGGTATTTTAAAGATTCACTGTCACCGATCCTTTGTATGTGTTTATGACATCAGTCCATCTTTCAAACACTTGTGTTAATATTCATTCAGAGGCGTAAAAAGGAATAAATATAAATGCCCAGTGAATAATGAATCTACCCAGATCAGGTACCATGTGGGGATATGAGCTCTTATGTCATTTCAGAGGTGGTACGAACAGAAGTGTGCAAAGTTATCCCATACGACTACCATAAGTCATAATCCCCATATCCAGTGCTTCCAGGATTACTTATCCCCTCCATGCTAGGGTCCTGAATCACAGTCCACCCTTCCTTCATGTCTAGGCCACACGTGATTTGGAATCGCGGCAACGCCATCGAAAACTGCGGTTTCGGTGGAATCGCGTTCCGCATTTTAATCGCCATCGTTGCATTTTCCAATACTTAATGAAAAAACGCATACGCAAACGCAACAAATCGCACGTGAAACTCCGCATGTGATTCCGTGTCGTTTTTGCGTCGTTGTGTGGCGTGCCTTATGACTTTTTTATAACAATTTCGTCTGATGTTTTTTGTCAAAAGTGTTAGTGTCAGGGGGGGGGGGGGGGGTTTTCCCCCCCCCGTTTTTGTTTTGTTTAGCGGTCGGTGCGGTTTGCCGTGGAAGGTTTATCAGGTTAGTTAGAAAATCTACTGTCAGATATAGAAAAACGACCATTTGGAACTTCCGTAGTTTTGATAATTATTTTTAAAAATGAGCTACGTTCAATGGTCGCGAGGAGTCGCCTGGATATCCGTGGAACTGTACGATAGGCTCGTTTCTAGTTTGGTGGTTTGTACGGGTTCCCCGCACCGTTTCCCAGGGGTCTGGCTCGCTGTAAGTTTCGCATGTTTTTTCTACCTTCCTTTAACTGACTGCCGAACAGTTCCCGCTTTTCTCTGCCCCATTGATTTCTATGGTTCGTGTTCACATTACTTGATTTTTCCAGTTTCAAAGCTCTCTACTTACTAGTGACAACATGTCAACCTGTGGCGCCTCCAGGGGTTTGGAAACTACAACTTCTTCCCAGCATTCTTTAATTACAAATGCCAGTAGGGAATGCTGGTAGTTGTAGTGAGGCTGTGGAGGACGGCAGGTTGGACATTCCCTGCACTAGTGTTGGTGACATTAATAAATAGAATTAGCAGGGCTGCACTGATTTGTAATGAATATGAATTGTAAGTCATGCCATGCTGTGTGTGTTTAAACACTGATCTGCAACCCCTGGTCTCAATCCACCCTCTGTACAACTGGCTCTGTGTTCTATTGGGTACACACCAGTGTTTGTTACCAGATCACTATTGGCTCATGTCTGGGGAAGGAACATTGAACATCTCACATTTCAACTCATTTAGTCACCATCAGGGATCACTGGCATTCCACATGATAATACACACTGTCATTGGCTTTACAGGCAGAACACCGCAACCAATGAGAATCCAAGGACTGGACAGGGCGGGCTCTACTGATTGGCTGCAAGTGAAGGGCTAACAGAAGAGAGGAAGCAGGAAGGAGTAGAAAACAGGAGTGCGGCCTGGGGGAGGGGATGATGTGTCTGTGTGTAACATTGTGTGTGATACCGTGTGTCTGTGAGTAACATTGTGTGTGATACCGTGTGTATATAACATTGTGTATAACTGTGTGTGTGTATAACATTGTGTGTATTACCGTGTGTGTATATAACATTGTGTGTATTACCGTGTGTGTATATAACATTGTATATAACATTGTGTGTGTGACATTGTGTGTGTATATAACATTGTGTGTATAATACTGTGTGTGTAACATTGTGTGTGTAACATTGTGTGTATAATACTGTGTGTGTAACATTGTGTGTGTAACATTGTGTGTATAATACTGTGTGTGTAACATTGTTTGTATAATACTGTTGTAATATACTGTGTGGTATATAACATGGGTGTGTATATAACAGTGTTGTGAATACCGTGTGTGTATTAACAATTGTGTGTAATAATACTGGTGTGTTTAACCATTGGTGTACAGTGACAGATTTTCCTTAATCCGACCATGTATAGGGTCTTCCCTAGTGGTTCATAACATTTATCTGCTGCTCCCCCCACTCTGGTACCTCTACTCCTGGCCTGTCTCTTCAGTCCATGTTCTTGCCTTCCCTTCACCTCCAATGCACTGAGTGTCACAGAGAGCAGGAGTTTGAATCTCCCACCCTCGGTGCCTAGGATGTCAAGGGAAGACAGATAATGACACGGGAAGCCCTGACTTCCCTGTTATAGTTGGATTGGGAGACTCTGGGAATTTCTAGTTCAGCCCTGCAAGTTTAACTTTGAAAGCTGGTCAGCACTGGGCAGGGATACACAGAGAAGGGAGGAACACTGTATATCTAAACTTCATATGGTGTCCCAGGTCTTTATATACTGCACATCAATTCCTATATTACCATTTCTTATTCTCCCTTTGGCTTCTCCATTTCGCCCCATCTCCTGTAAATATCCACTGTCCTGGCTGTTTCCATATCAAAGTATTGCCTTCTGTCCTTTTTTATTTCCATATATTGTCTATTCTAAGGATGCTCCTGACCGTTTGTGTGGATTTCCAATGGCAATACGGTTTCCAGACCTAACATACAGAACATACTGATCGATTGTGCTATCAGGGACAATACGCTACTAGCAGTGTAATATAAGAATATTTGTACCGTATATACTCGATTATAAACCAGGTTTTTCAGGCTTAAAAAAAGCTGACATCTTACCTCGGTTTATATCGAGTCAAATCTCCGCTTACCTTGTCCGCCGGCCGCGCGTCCGCTCCCCGCTGATGTCACTCCCTGGCTCTCTCCTTTGCGGCGCCAAGTATGACATCATCTGGAATGCGCACCGAGGATGCGGAGGCGCGCGGCCTACGCACAAGGTAGGAGACTATACCTAATACAGGAAACCAGGCAACACCATACGTGTTTAAATACTTACAAATAGTATTTAACAAATAGTTTTTAAACATCTTTAAAGGGCATGTTCCACCCCCAAAACTATAATCCCCCCCAACTACTGTCCCCCACCATGTCGTGTAGCTAATCCTTACCTCACCATCCCGCTCCATAGTGTTCTCCTGTATTCCCCCCCAAATCCCAAAAACTGCCCATCCAGGATGCTAGCAAGTCCATGAGGACTCTTGGGGTACACTATGTAACGGCATGTCACAGACTGAGATAGATAGATACATAGTAAATATTGGGGTACACTATGTAACGGCATGTCACAGACTAAGATAGATGATATATACACAGTAAATATTGGGGTACACTATATAACGGCATGTCACAGACTAAGATAGATAGATATATACACAGTAAATACTGGGGTACACTATGTAACGACATGTCACAGACTGAGATAGATAGATACATAGTAAATATTGGGGTACACTATGTAACGGCATGTCACAGACTAAGATAGATGATATATGCACAGTAAATATTGGGGACACTATGTAATGGCATGTCACAGACTGAGATAGATAGATGATAGATACACAGTAAGTATTGGGGTACACTATGTAACGGCATGTCACAGACTGAGATAGATAGATGATAGAAACACAGTAAGTATTGGGGGACACTATGTAATGACATGTCACAGACTGAGATAGAAAGATGATATATACACAGTAAATATTGGGGTACACTATGTAACGGCATGTCATAGACTGAGATAGATAGATGATAGACACACAGTAAGTATTGGGGTACACTATGTAACGGCATGTCACAGACTGAGATAGATAGATGATAGATACACAGTAAGTATTGGGGTACACTATGTAATGACATGTCACAGACTGAGATAGATAGATGATATATACACAGTAAATATTGGGACACACTATGTAACGGCATGTCACAGACTGAGATAGATAGATGATAGACACACAGTAAGTATTGGGGACACTATGTAATGGCATGTCACAGACTGAGATAGATGATATATACACAGTAAATATTGGGGACACTATGTAATGGCATGTCACAGACTGAGATAGATATATACACAGTAAATATTGGGGTACACTATGTAACGGCATATCACAGACTGAGATAGATATATACACAGTAAATATTGGGGTACACTATGTAATGGCATGTCACAGACTGAGATAGATAGATGATATATACACAGTAAGTATTGGGGTACACTATGTAACGGCATATCACAGACTGAGATAGATATATACACAGTAAATATTGGGGTACACTATGTAACGACATGTCAGAGACTGAGATAGATAGATGATATATACACAGTGAATATTGGGGTACACTATGTAACGGCATGTCACAGACTGAGATAGATAGATGATATATACACAGTAAATATTGGGGTATCCACAATGTAAACGGCATGGCACCAGACTGATAGATAAGAGGATAGATTACACATTTAATATGGTACACATTTGTAACGGCAGGGCACAGGACTGAGATAGAGATATAGAGGATAGATACACAGTAAATATTGGGGTATTATACACTATGTAACGCATGTACACAGGACTGAAGAGAGATAGATGATATATACAGGTAAAGATGGGTACATGCAATGTAACGGCATGTTTGTCACAGATGAGAAGATAATTAGATAGATACAAGTAAATATGGGGAAACACTATGTACACATGTCCGACTGAGAGAGAGATAGTACCACAGTAAATATTGGGGCTACATATGTAATGACATTGTCACAGACTGAAGATGAGATAGATACACCAGTAAAGTATTGTGGGCTACATATGTAACGCATTCAGGGACTGGATAGATAGAGATAGATTACACAGTAATATATGGGGACCCATATGTACAGGATTCACAGACTGATAGATATGATAGATCCCACAGTAATATTGGCGGGCCACCTATGTAAATCACAGGAGATGAGATGAGAGGAGATACACAGTAAATATTGGGGCACATATGTAACTGGATGTCACAGACTGATGAGGATAGATAACAGTAATATTGGGACACTATGAACGGACATGTCACAGACTGACTAGGATAGATACACAGTATAAATATTGGGGACACTAAGGTCGTAATGTCAGACTGAGATAGATAAGAAATACACGTAATTATTGGGGGTACACTATGTAACGGGCATTTGTCACAGGACTGAGATAGATAGATTTACACAGATAAATATGGGGACAAGTAACGTCACGATTTGGGAAGTGAGACACAGTAAACATATGCGCAGTGTACTCAGATAGATAAGATAGATTACACAGTAATATTTGGGGCCACACTATGTGAGCAGTCACGACTGAAGATAGATAGATAACACAGTAAATATGGGGGTTACACAAGGTAACATCATGCATGGTCACAGACTGAGATAGATAGATACACAAATAGGGTTACATATTACGCATTGTAGGTGGGGATAGTAACAGAAAATGGCACCTAGGTAAAGGATGTACAAGACTGAGATAGATAGATACAACAGTAATAATTGGGGGATACACTATGTAACGTCATGGACAGGACTGAGATAGATCATACCAGTAAATAGTGTGGGCCACCTACCATATGTAACGGATGTCACAGCTGGATCAGATACACAGTTAATATTGGGGGGCACACTATGTAACGGCTTGTCACCAGACTGGAGATAGATAGATACACAGTAAATTATTGGGTACATATGTAACGGCCCATGTCAACAGATTGAGATAGATAATTGATACACAGTAAATATTGGGGAACACTATGTAATGCGTACAGACGTTGAGATGATAGATAGATACCACAGTAAAAATTGGGCTACACTATGAACGGCATTCACAGACGTGAGGATTAGGGTAGATATAACCACAGTAAATTTGGGGCGACACTATGTAACGGCGGCATGTCACAGACTGAGATAGATAGATACACAGTAAATATTGGGGCAACACTGTGTAAACGCAGTCACAGGACTGAGATAGAAGATAGATACACAGTAAATATTGGGGTACACGAATGTAACGGGCATGTCACAGACTGAGGATAGTAGATATACACAATAAATATTGGGGACAAATGTAACGGCAGGTAACAGACGAGATAGAAGATTACACAAGGTAAATATTGGGGTACACTATGTAACGGCATGTCACAGACGGAGATGAGATAGATACACAGTAAATATTGGGGACCACTATGGTACAGCTGTCACAGACTGAGATAGATAGATTAACAGTAATATTTGGGGTACACTATGTGACGGAAGTCACAGACTGAGATGATAGAGATAATACACAGTAAATATTGGGGGTACACTATGTAATGGCATGTCACAGGACTGAGATAGTAGATGAGTATATACACAGTAAATATTGGGGTACACTAGGAACATGCATGTCCAGACTGAGATAGATAGAGAAGATACACAGTAAATATTGGGGTACACTATGTAACGGCCATGTCACAGACTGAGATAGATAGATACAACAGTAAATATTGGGGTACACTATGTAACGGCAGTCACAGACGTGAGATGATAGATTACACAGTAAATATTGGGGTACACTATGTAACGGATGTCACAGACTGAGATAGATGAGATACACAGTAAATATTGGGAGTACACTATGTAAGCATGTCACAGACTGAGATAGATAGGATACCACAGTAATATTGGGGTACACATTGTAACGCATGTCAAGACTGAGAGATAGATACACAGTAAATATTGGGTACCTATGTAACGGCATGTCACAGACGAGATAGATAGAATACACAGTAAATATTGGGGTACATATGTAACGGCATGCATGTCACCGACTGAGATAGATTAGATATATACACAGTAAATATTGGGGTACACTATGTAATGGCATGATCACAGGACTGAATGAGATAGAGAATACAACAGTAAATATTGGGGTACTAGTAACGGCATTCACGGACTGAGATAGATAGATATACACACAAGTAAATATTGGGGCACCTATGTAACGGCATGTCAACGACTGCTGAGATAGAGATATACACAAGTAAATAGGGGGTACACTGTAAGCATGTCACAGATGGATAGATAGATGAGATAGATAGTACACAGTAAATATTGGGGTACAATATGTAACGGCATGTCCACAGATGAGATAGATAGGATACACATATAAATATTGGGGTACAATAGTAACGGCATGTAACAGAACTGAGAAGATAGATACACAGTAAATATTGGGGTAACTATGTAACGGCATGTCACAGGACTGAGATAGGATACACAGTTAAATATTGGGGGGGACCACTATGTAACGCAGTCACAGACTGAGAGATAGATAGATACACAGTAAATATTGGGTACACTATGTAACGCTGTCACAGACTGAGTAGAGAGATAGATACACAGTAAAATATTGGGGGACAATGAACGAATGTCACAGACTGAGATCAGATAGATGGATAATACACAGTAAATATTGGGGACATATGTAAGGCATGTCACAGCTGAGATGAGATAGATGAATATACACAGTAAATATTGGGGCTACACTATTGTAACAGCATGTCACAGACTGAGATAGATAGAGGATAATACACAGTAAATATTGGGGTACACTATGTAACGGGCATGTCAACGACTGAGATGATGATATATACACAGTAAATATTGGGGTACACTAGTAAAGCATGTCCAAGACTGAGATAGATAGATACACAAGTAAATATTGGGGTACACTATGTAACGCAGTCACAGACTGAGGATAGATAGATACACAGTGAAATATTGGGGTACACTATGTAACGGATGGCACAGACTGAGGATAAGATGATACACAGTAAATATTGGGGACAATATGTAACGCATGTCACAGATGAGATAAGATAACAACAAGTAAATATTGGGTAACACTATGTAAAGGCATGTCACAGCGAGATAGATAGATAGTATACACAGTAAATATTGGGGACACTATGTAACGGCATGTCACAGGACTGAGATAGATAGATAGATACACAGTAATATTGGGGCTACACTATGTAATGGCATGTCACAGACTGAGATGATAAGGATAGATACACAGTAAATAATTGGGGACACTATGAACGCATGCACGGACTGAGATAGATTAGATATACACACAGTAAATATTGGGGTACACTATGAACGGCATGTCAACGACTGAGATAGATAGAATACACAGTAAATATGGGGGTATAACTATGTAACGGCATGTCACAGACTGAGATAGATAGAGATTGATACACAGTAAATATTGGGGCCACAACATATGGGTTAACAGCATGTGGCCAGGACTGGAAGATATAGATAGTATACACAGTAAATATGGGGGTACACTGTAAGGACGAGTACAGACTGAGATAGAGTATACACAGTAAATATTGGGGTTAATCATTGTAACGGCATGTCAAGACTGAGATAGATAGTATACACAGTTAAATATTGGGGTACACTATGTAACGGCATGTCCAGACGAGATAGATAGAGAGATAGATACACAGTAAATATTGGGGCACTATGTCACGGCATGTCAGCTGAGATAGATCCGAGAGTATAATATTGGGGTAACTATGTACGGCATGTCACAGATGAGAGAATAGATACACAGTAAATATTGGGGACACTTGTAACGGATGTCAGACTGAGATAGATAGAATACACAGTAAATTGGGGTACACTATGTAACGAGGTCACAGACTGGAGATAGTGAGGATAGATACACAGTTAAATATTGGGGCACACTATGTAACGCATGTGCCGACGAGATAGTAGAGGATAGATACACAGTAAATATGGGGTACACTTTAATGACATGTCACAGGACTGAGATAGATAGAATAAGATAAACAGTTAAATTGGGGTACACTATGTAACGGCATGTCACGACGAGATAGATAGAATACAAAGTATTGGGGTACATATGTAACGGCATGTCACAGACTGAGATAGATACACAGTAAATATTGGGGTACACTATGTAAGGCATGTCCACAGACTGAGATAGATAAATACACAGTTAAATATTGGGGGGACACTATGGTAAGACATGGACAGATGAGATAATAGATACACAGTAAATTATTGGGGGTACATACACATGTAAGGCATGTCACAGATGAGATAGAGTAGTATACACAGTAAATATTGGGGTACACTATGTAACGGCATGTCACAGACTGAGATAGATAGATAGATACAACAGTAAATTATTGTGGGTTACATTATGGTAACGGCAGGTCACGGACTGAGATAGATAGATTACACAGTAAATATGGGGTTAGGGGACACTATGAACGGCATGTCACAGACTGAGATAGATAAATACACAGTAAATATTGGGGGCACACATGTAACCGCATGGCACAAGACTGAGAGGAGGATAAATGAACTTAATATCAATGTATCCCTTTAACATTGGTATTACTTGGAGCCCAATATCCTTTATCCTTCCCCGAAAAAGTTATATCCCAGGACTGAACCCCAATTAAACCCTTATAGTTACTGTCCATATATACTTATCATTGATACACATTACCCATAAGGTGAAAACATCTGTTAACCAGTGTTTATACACAAAATGTAACTTGATCAACCATAAAGCTCTTTTTCATTTAGTGATTTAAAAGATAATACCTGTGCATGCACATAAAAACAGAGTCCGTCGGGACCTGTCAGACTAAGCAACGGAAAGAGTTGAGCGATTGGAGAAGTTGTGTAATTTCGTCTCCTGAACGTTTTTTGAGAACGGGAGGTAAGACCAAGATCATTGACCCCCCGTTCTTCCATTAAACTGAATACAAAAAAATGTTTTACCCGTGGAGATTTGTACTGAGTAAAGGAGACGCGTCCATACTTCCCCTGTGGTACCCAGAGTGAGGACATACTGTATATCACTGGGTCAGTGGTTAGCAAAGTTTTTCAGAATGGGGCGCCCACTTATATATCTATGTATCTATCTATCTATCTATCTATCTATTAGTTCCTATCATTCCTATCTATCATAATGTCTATCTATCTATCTATCTATCATCGATTATCTATCTATCTATCTATCTATCGTCATCATCTTTCTATCTATCTATATATCTATCCATCTATCTATCTATCCATCTATCTATCTCTTCTATCTATCTATCTATCTGATGACATACTGTATATCAATGGGTCCGTGGTTAGCACATTTTCAGAATGGGGCGCACTTATTATATAGTATCTGTCGATCTATCTATCTTTATCTATCATCATCTATCTATCTATCTATTATCTATCTATTATCTATTCTCTCTATCTATCATCTATCAATATCATATATGTCTTCTATCTACTGAATACCAAAAAAATGTTTTACCAGTGGGAGATTTTCTGAAGTAAAGGAGAATAGTCCATACCTTCATGTGGTACCCAGCGTGAGGACATACTGTATCTCACTGGTCAGGTGGTAGCAAATTTTCAGAATGGGGCCTGCACTTATATATCTTATGTATTCTGTCTATCTATATATCTATCTATTCTATCGATATTATCTATCTATCTATTATCTATCTAGCCGCGATGTCTATCATATATGTCGATCTATCTATCTTATATCTATCTATCTTATCTATCTATCGATGATCGATCTATCTATCGTCTAGTCATGCTGGCTATATATCTATCATTCTATCCATTCTATCTATCTATCCATCTATCTATCATCTTTTCTATCTATCTATGATCTGAGGACATACTTATATCACTGGTCAGTGGTTAGCAAATTTCAGAATGGGGCGCGCGCCACGTATATATCTAGTATCTGTCTAATATAGCTATCTATCTATTCTGTATCTATCTATCTATCTATCTCATCTATCTATCATCTTCTATCATATATGCTATCTATCTAACTGACTACCAAAAAAAATGTTTTTACCAGGGGAGATTTGTAGGAGTAAAGGAGAATAGTCCATATTTCCTGTGGTCCCCAGAGTGAGGACATACTGTAGATCTGGGTCAGTGGTAGCAAATTTGTCAGACTGGGGCGCAACTTATCGATCTATGTACTGTTCTAGCTATTCTATCTATCTATCTATACTATCGATCATCTATCGATCATAGATGTCTAGCTATCTGATCTAGTATCTATCTATCTATCTATCTATCTACGTCTACATCTTTCTATTATCTAACTGAGTCGGCCAGCGAGCGAGCGAGCCAGCGAGCGGAGCAGAGGGAGAGCGAGCGAGCGAGCGGAGGACAGACGGGATGAGCAAGGGGCAGGGGGGAGCAAAGGGGCAGAAGGGGCGCACGGAGAGAGCGAGGGAGCGGGGCGAGCGAGCGAGCGAGAGAGAGAGCGAGCGAGCGAGGAGGAGCGAGCAGAGAGGGTCGAGCGAGCGAGCGAGCGAGCGAGCGAGCGAGGAGGCGAGCAGCGGGAGCAGCGGGCGAGCGAGGCGAGCGAGGAGACATGCTGAGCGAGCGAGCAGCGAGCGAGAAGGCGGTCGAGCGAGCGAGCGAGCGAGCTAGCGAGCGAGCGGGCGAGCTAAGCGAGGAGATGAGCGGGCGAGCGAGCAGAGAGAAGCGAGAGCGACAGAGCGAGCGAGCCAGCCGGCCAGCGATCGAGCAGCGGACAGAGCGAGCGAGCCAGCCGGCCAGCGGAGCGAGCGAGCGAGCAGCGACCGAGCGAGCGAGCAGCGACGAGAGAGCGAGCGAGCGGAGCGAAGGGAGCAGGAGCTCAAGCGAACGAGCGAGCGGAGGGAGCAGAGGAGCAGCGAGCGATCTTAGCGAGCGAGCGAGCGAGGCGAGCGGCGAGGAGCGAGGCGAGGCAGCGAGGCGAGCAGCGGGCAGAGAGAGCGGAAGCGAGCGCGCGATCGAGCGATCGAGCGAGCAGCGGGCGAGGCGAGCAGCGAGCGAGCGAGGAGCGAGCGAGCGAGCGAGGAGGCGAGCGAGCGGAGCGAGCGAGCGAGTAGCGAGCGAGCAGCGGGCGGAGCGAGCGAGGAGCGAGCGAGCAAGCGGCGGCGAGCGAGCGAGGCGCGCGAGCGAGCGAGCGAGGAGAGAGGGCGAAGCGAAGCGAGAGCGATGCGAGCAGCGAGCGAGCGCGCGAGCGCGCGGCGGAGCGAGCGAGAGAGCGAGCGAGGCGTAGCAGCGGCAGCGGAGCGGAGAGCAGCGATGCGAGCGAGAGAGCGGGCGAGCGAGCCACGCGAGCGAGCAGCGAGCGAGAGAGCGACGAGGTGAGCGAGCGAGCGAGCAGCGGGCGAGAGGCAGCGAGCAGCGATGCGAGCGAGCGAGCAGCGAGCGAGCAGCAGCGGGCGAGCTAGCGACACGAGCGAAGCGAGCGAGCGAGCGAGCTGAGCGAGCGAGAGCAGGGGGCGGCGAGCGAGCGAGCACGAAGGGAGGCGAGCGAGCGAGCGAGGTAGCACCGAGCGGCGAGGAGCGGGCAGCCGAGTCGAGGAGACAGAGGGCGAGCGACGGCGAGCGAGCGAGCGAGGGAGGAGCGAGCAGAGGGTCGGCAGGCGAGAGAGCGAGCGAGCGGGAGAGAGCGGGCGAGCGAGACAGCGAGCGGCAGCGAGCGAGCTAGGAAGCGATGCAGCGAGCGAGCAGCGAGCGAGAGAGCGACCGAGCGAGAAGCGAGCGAGCGACCAGCGAGGCGAGCGAGCGAGCGAGCGAGCGAGCGAGCGGGAGAGCGGGCAGCGAGCGAGCGGAAGCGAGCGAGAGAGCAACGGAGCGAGCGAGCAAGCGAGCGAGCAGCGGGCGAGCGTAGCGTGTAGCGAGCGAGGCGAGCGAGCAGCGAGCGGAGAGCGAGCGAGGAGGAGAGCGGGCGAGAGAGCAGCGATGCAGCGAGCAAGCAGCGCAAGCAGCGAGCCCAGCCGAGCAGCGAGAACGAGCGAGCGAGCAAGCGACGAGCTAGCGAGCAGCGAGCGAGGAGGAGAGAGAGGCGAGCGAGCTCAGCCAGCGAGCGAGCGAGGCGAGCGGAGGCGAGGGAGCAGCGAGCGAGCAGCGGAAGAAGCGAGGAGGCGCAGCGAGGAGAAGCGACGAGCGAGCGAGAGAGCGAGAGGCGAGCAGCGACGCGACAGCTGGCAGCGAGGGCGAGCACAGCTAGCGGCGGAGCGAGAATGCGGGGAGAGAGGCAGCGAGCGGCGAGCGAGCGAGCAGTCGAAGAGGAGATAGCGAGAGCAGCGAGCAGCGGGGCGAGCGAGCGAAACGAGAGAGCGAGATAGCGGGAGGCGAGCGATGCGAGCGAGCGAGGAGAGAGGAGCGAGAGAGAGAGAGAGGGCGAGCGGCGAGCGAGGAGCGCGCAAGCGAGCGAGCGAGCGGCTAGCGGAGCGAGCGAGGAGAGCAGCGAGCAGCGAGAGAGCGGGGCGAGGCAGCAGCGAGGAGCACGAGAGGCGAGCAGGGGGGGAGGCGAAAAGAGCGGGGAGCGAGCGAGCGAGCAGCTGGGAGAGAGAGAAGTCGAGCGAGCGAGCGAGGAGAGAGCGAGCAGAGCGAGCGAGCGAGCAGCTGGCGAGCGAAGGAACGAAGAGAAGCGAGCTGAGGGAGTAGCTAAGCGGAGGCGCGAGAAGCGAGCGAGCGAGGGAGAGCGAAGCGAGGGAGCGGAGGAGCGAGCGAGCGAGGGGCATGCGAGCGAGGAGCGAGCGAGCGAGCGAGCGAGCGAGCGAGCAGATGCGGCGAGCGATGCGGCAGGAGCGAGCAGCGGGGAGCGAGCGAGGAGCAGGCGAGAGAGCTAGCGAGCAGCTGGGAGCGAGCAGCGAGGCGAGAGAGCTAGCGAGCAGCGAGGCGAGCGAGCTAGGTCAGCGAAGCAGAGCGGGCGAGGAGCCTGAACGAGCGAGCGAGACGGGCGGCGAGCGAGCGAGCGATCGAGCGAGAGAGCTGGCGGAGAGAATAAGAGCAGTCGAGGAGCGAGCGAGCAGGCGAGCAGCGATGCAGAGAGCGAGGAGAAGCGGGCAGCGAGCGAGGAGACAGAGAGCGAAGCGAGAGAGCGGGCAGCGAGGGGCAATACGAGCGAGACGAGCGGAGCGAGCGAGGAGCAGCGGAGCGAGACGAGCGACGCGAGGGAGGGAGAGAGCGAGGCCGGCGGGCGAGCGAGCAGCGAGGCGAGGCGAGCTAGGAAGAGCGAGCGAGCGAGCAGCGGCGCGCGAGCGAAGCGAGCGAGCCGAGCAGCGAGGGGGAGAAGCCGGGCGGGGAGCGAGCGAGCGACGCGAGCGAGCGCGAGCGGAGCAGCACAGACGATCGAGCGAGCGAGCAGCGGGCAGCGAGGAGGAGACAGCGGGAGCGAGCATGAGCGAGGAGCGAGCGAGCGAGCGAGCGAGCGAGCAGCGGGCGGCGAGCCGAGGAGCGAGGAGAGAAGCGGGGAGCGAACAGCGAGCGGAGCGGAGCGAGGCAGCGAGCGAGCGAGCACAAGCGAGCGAGCAGCGAGCGATGCGAGAAGAGAGCGAGGACCAGCGAGCGAGCGATCAGGAGCGAGCGAGCGAGCAGCCAGCGAGCGAGCAAGCCGCGAGCAGCGAGAGAGGAGCAGCGAGCAGCGAGCGAGCGAGCGATGCGAGCGAGCATGCGAGCGAGCTATCGACGAGCTATGGCGAGCGAGCAGCAGCGAGCGACCGCGAGCGAGCGTCGATGCGAGCGAGCGAGCAGAGCAGACGAGGGCAGCGAGCTGAGGAGCGAGCGAGCAGCGAGCGAGCGAGCGAGCGAGAAGCGGCGAGCATCGAGCGAGCGAGCAGCGAGCAAGCGAGCAGTCGAGCAGGAGGAAGCGATCTAGTGCAGCAGCATCGAGCTAGCTGAGTCGAGCTAGAGATAGAAGCTAGCAGTAAGCGGACAGCGAGCGTGAGTCTATCCTTAGCCAAGGAGCAAGCATCGAGCGTATCTCAGCTCTCTATCAATATCACTATCTAGTCTATCATCTTTCTTCTATCGCTCTATCTATATATTATCTGTCTATCTATCTATCTATCATCTATGATCTTACCTATCTATTATCATCTATCTCTTGCCAATTTCATCATCTATCATCTCTATCTACCTATCTACAATCATATATCTATCTATCAATCATCTATCTTCTATCTACAAATCATCTATCATCTCATCTATCATCTATCTATTATCAATCATCTATCTATCTATCAATCATTCTATCTTATATATTTATATATATCATCCTTATATATCTATCTATCTAGCTATCTATCATCTATCGATCTATCCACTCATCTATTCCATCTATATAAGCAATCATTTATATATATATTCTATCATCTATGATATCTATCATCTATTATCTGTCTGTCTGTCTATATAATCTAGCATCATCATCTATTATATATCTATCTATCTATCTATCTATCTATCATATATCTATATATCTATCTATCTATATATCATCTATCTATCTATTTATATATATATCTATCATTCTATATCTGTCTGTCGGTCTGTCTGTCTAGCTCTTATCTATTTATGTCTAGTCGTCTGTCTGTCGTCTGTCTATTATCATCTATCATCTATCTATGTACCAGTTTTTACCAGTGGAGATTTGTATGAGTAAAGGAGAAATAGTCCATCCTCCCGGTGGGTACCCAGAGTGAGGATAGACTGGATATCACTGGTTCAGGGGTTAGCAATTTTTTCAGAATGGGCCGCACTTAATTATCTATTGTATCTGTATATCTAATTATCTTATCTATCTATCTATCATCTATCATCTATCTAGCATATATCTATAATATATGTATACTATCTATATTCTATACTATCTATCTATAGTCATCATTTTCTATTTCTATCTATTATCTTCCATCGATCTATCATCCTATCTATCTATCATCTTGATCTATCTAATCTATCTGAGGACAAGGTATTCACTGGGTCCAGTGGTGAGCAAATTTTCAGAATGGGGCGCCATTATATATGCGAGTATCGTTTCATATATCTATCGATCATCTTTATATCATACTATCTATCATAATGTATCTATCTATCTATCTATCTAATCTATCTATCTATTCATCGTCTATCTCTTTCTATTCTATCTATCTATCCACTAGCTATCTATCAATCTATCTATATCTTTTATCTATCGATTTCTTATCTCTAGATATCATTCTATCTTCTATCTATCCGACTATATTATCTGGCTATCTATCATCTTCACCATATCTATTATCTACATAATCGTATCTATCAATCCGTCCATCCTATCTATCTCTAATATCTATATACCGCGTTTCCATCCTATCTCTCTATCTATTCATCTACCTATCTATCTATCATCTATCATCTATCATCTTATATATGTATCATCATATAATCTATCTATCTATCTAGGTATCATCTTATACTATCTATATAGCTTCTTATCTATCTATCTATCCTCTATTAAGATCTTTCTATTATTCTATCTATCATATATCTATAGATCTAAGCTATTCATCTTTCTATCTATCATCTATCTATCTATCTACGCTAATCTATCTATCTGCATCATCTATCATCATTCTGTCTATCTATCTAACTATCTATCGATTCATCTTTCTTCTATCTATCTATCTATCTATCTATCTAATCTATCTATCTCTTATAGATGTCTATCTATCTTATATCTATAATCTATCTATCGATCTATCTATCTAATTCTAATCTATCTATCTATTATCTATCATCTATCTATCTATCTATCATCTTTATCTATCTATTATACATCTATCTATCTATATATCTGTCTAATCTATCCATCTATCTATCATCTATCTAATCTATCTATTATTTATCTATTATCTATCATCTTTCTATCTATCATCCTATCTATCTATCTATTAGCTATCATCATTATCTATATCTTTCTATCATTCTAATATTATTATCTATATATCTTATATCTATTTATCATTGTTTCTTGATCTATCTATCATCTATCACATTATAGATTATCAATCTTCATCTATCTATTATCACATATGGTTATCGATCTATCTATCTATTATCTATCTATCTATCTATCTATCTCTTTCTTTATCTATCTATCTATGATATAACTTCTCTATCTATACATCTATTATCATCTATCTATCTATCTTTCTATCTATCGATCATTATCTATCATCTATCTAGCTATCTTTCTCTTCTATCTATCATCTATCTATCATTACCATCTAAATCTATCTATATACATCTATCTAGCTATCTATCTATCTATGTCTATCATCTTTCTATCTTATCTATATATCATCATCTATCTATCATCCTATCTATCTCTTTTATCATCTATCTATCTATCTATCATCTATCTTCTATCATTATTATATATCTGCTATCATAATCTACATCTATCAATATCTAAATATATATTATCCATCCATCATATCTATCTATTATCATTCCCTATTATCTATTCACTATCTATATATCTATTATCATCTATCTATATCCATCTATCTATCTTATCTATCTTATCTATGTATCATCTATTATCTATCTATCTATCTATCTATCTCGATCATATATCTATCTAGCTATTATCTATTATCTATCTATCTATATTATATATAATCTATCATCTATCTATCATCTTTCGATCTATCTATTATCATTATCTACATCTTTCTACGATCATCTATCTATATATCTATCTATCTATCTATTATCTATTAGCTATCACCTCTCTATCATCTTTCTATTCTATATAACTAACTATTATCATCTTTCTTCAATCATCTGATCTATCTATCATCATATATATATATATTATATGTAGATATTCATATATCTCGCTATCATCTACTATCTATCTACTCATCTTTCATCTATTAGTATACATCTATATATCTATATATCTGTCTATCTATCCATCTATCTATTCATCTATCTATCTATCTATCTATCCTATCTATTCAATTTATCGATCTATTATCATTTTCTATCTATCATCTACTATCTATATATCTATATCATCTATCTATAATCATCTTTCTATATATCTAATATATCTATCTATCTATCATCCTATTATCATCATTCGTTATCTATCTATCTCTCATCTACTATCTATTATCTATCACATATCGATCTATTATCTATCATCTTTATCTAGCTATTATACATCTGTGCTATCTATATATATATCTATCTAGTCTATCTACATCTTTCTTCATCGATCGATATGATATATCTTCTATCTATACATCATCTATCAATTTCTATCTATCTATCTTCTATTATATATCTATCTATCTATCTATCATATCTATCTATATATCCAGCTATCATTCTATCTATAATATATCTATCTACCATCTATCTATCGATTATCTATCTATCTATAAGCTATCTATCATCCATCTATCTATCAATCATCCATCTATCTATATATATTATCTTCATCTATCATCTATCTATCTATCTATCTATCTATAATCTAGCCTATCTATCTATCTATCTTCTTATCAATCATAGACATCGATCTATCTATCTATTCATTATTATCTATCTATCAATAGATAATATTATCATCATTATCTATCATCTATCAATCACATTATCTCCTATTAATCTATTATCAATCAATCACTATATATTATCATCTATATATATAATCTTTATTATTCATCTATCTATCTATCCCTATCAATCTATCAATCATCTATCTATCAAGCATCTATCGAATCAATTATCTATCTATCTATCTATCATTTTCTTCTATCTTATCATTATTATAGATCTGTCTAGCTATCTATATCTAATCTATATATCTATTACTATTATCTATCATCTATCAGCCTTTCCATTATATCACTATCTATCTATCTATCATTACTATCTATCAATATCTATTATCTCCAATCATCTAGCTATCTATCTATCAATCAATCTATCTCTCTTTTCAATCGTATCATCATCTGTCTTCAATATCTATTATCTATCAAATCATCTATCTATCTGTATATATATCCTCTATCGATCTAATCGATCTATAGAATCAATAATCTATCCATCTATTATTGCAACATCTATCTAATAATATCTATCATCTATCTATCGTCATATATCTAGCTGTCTGTCTGTCTATCCTATCTACTATCTATCTCTATCTATCTATCTATCTATTATCTATCTATCTATCTATCATCATACTTCTATCTATCTATCTATTATCTATATCTATCTATCTATTTATCGAGATATATATATATCTATTATCTGTCTGTCTGTCTGTATGCTGCTATCTATCTATATATTTATGGTCTATCTGTCTGTCTGTCTGTCGTCTATTTATAATCTATTATGATATCTATCTATCTATCTATCTATCTATCGATTCTGTCGATCGTCTATCTATCTATCTATCTATCTATTATTATCTATCATCATCTATCTATCTATCATCATTATCTACTAATCATTATCTATCATCTATCATATCTCTCACTATCTATCTAGTCTATCATCTATTAATCTGGTCTTGCATGTCTCGTCTGCTATCTATCTATCTATCCGATAATATCATCTATCTATCTATCTACATCTATCTAGCATATAATGCTATTATCTATTATCTTGAGGAAAGGTCTAAGACAAAGACCGAAAACGGGTCGCTATCTGTTTGTGGCATAGGAAATAAAATTAAAAGGAGTGGTGTCACAAGGCTGTGAGGGCTCTGGCATCTCTGACGAAAAGGTTGGATATGCAAGAAGTCTAACAGCAGAAACCAGGCCCTATATCTGTGGAAGGTAGAGTGCACATTATAGCTTTGGAATCATCGAGCGGTCGAGCGAGGAGCGATTCGAGCGAGCGACCGCCGACACGGAGAGAGCTAGCGAGCGACAGCGCGCGAGCGAGGGCTGAGCGTATCGAGCGAGCGCGCGAGCGCTCCAGCGAGCGAGCGAGCGATCGAGCTCGCGACCCGACCGACCGATCGAGCGAGCGAGCGGCGAGCGATGCTGCTCGTATCGCGCGATAGAGGGAGCGAGGAGCGAGCAACCGTCGCAGAGAGCGAGCGAGCGAGCGAGCGCGCGAGCGCGCGAATCGAGCGAGATAGCAGCCGAGCTATCTAGCTATCGTCATTATCTATCATCGCCTCTATCGATCTATCTATTCTCACTACCCTACCGAGCGAGCATCTTATCGTATTCTATCTTCATAGATACTATCAGAGTTAGCAAAGACTTGTGAGTAATTTGACCATGTTGAGGGACACCTGCATTACTGAATGTAGATTTTAAACTTTCACTAATATGATAAAGGGTTTAAAATTTAACCAACCGTTACCTAAATGTAGATTAGGACCGTCACTGATAGTTATAACGGGTTTTTTTAAATTAACAATCGTTTACCAAATATGTTAGATTACGGACCGTCACTTGATCGTGATAAGGGTTTAAATTAACCATCAGTACTATAATGTAGATGTAAACCGTCACTGATAGTTATAAGGGTTTAAATTAACAATTGTTACGAAAATGTAGATTACAGACCATCACTGATAGTTATAAAGGGTTTCAATTAACAATGTTAACGAAATGTAGATTACAGACCGTCAATGATAGTTATAAAGGTTAAATAAACATATTGTTAACGAATGTAGCATTCGGCCGTCACTGATAGTTATAAAGGTTATTAAATAACAATCGTGTACCATAAATGTAGATTACGGACGTCACTATAGGTATAAAGGGTTTTTTTTTAAATAACCATCGTTACCATAAATGTAGATTTAGGACCGTTCACTGATCGTTATAAAGGGTTAAATAAAATCGTTACTATAAATGAGATTAGGACAGTCCTGATAGTATTAAGGGTTTTAAATTAAACATTGTTACTGTAAATGTAGATTACGGAACGTCACTGATAGTTATAAAGGGTTAAATTAACAATTGTTACGTATGTTATATTACGGACCGTTCACTGATAGTTAGAAAGGTTAAATTAACAATGTGTTACCATTAAATGTAGATTACGGGACAACACTGATATTTATAAGGGTTTTAAATTAAACATTGTTACCCATAAATGTTGATTACGGACCGTCAATGATAGTTATAAAGGGTAAATTAACCATTGATACGATAAATGGTAGATTCGGAAACCATCACTGATAGTTATAAAGGGTAAACATTAACCAATCGTACTATAAATGTAGATTACAGGAAACGTCCCTGATAGTTATAAAGGGTTTAAATTAACAAGCGTTACTAAAATGTAGATTACAGACGTCAATGATGTTATAAAAGGGTTAAATAACCATCTTTACGTAAATGTAGATTACGGAACGTAACTGATAGTTATAAAGGGTAAATTAACAATTGTCTACATAAATGTAGATTAGACCGTCACGATGTTATTAAAGGGTAAATTAACAATTGTACCATAAGTACAGTACGGGACGCACTGATAGTTATAAAGGGAATTAACAATCGTTACTATAAATGTAGCTTACGGACCATCATGATTGTTATAAAGGGTAAATTAACCATGTTACTATAAAGTGTAGATACGGACCGTCACTTATAGTTCTAAAGGGTAAATAACCATTGTTACTATACATGTAGATTACGGACGTCAATAATAGTTATAAAGGGTTAAATTAAACAATAAGTACCATAAATGTAGATTACGGACCGTAACTGATAGTTATTAAGGGTAAATAACATTGTTACTATAAAGTAGATTAAGAACCGTCACTGATAGTATAAAGGGTTAAATTAACAATGTTACTATAAAGTAGATACAGACCGTCACTGATAGTGAAAATGGTTTTAAATTAACCATGTTACTAGAAGGTAGATTAAGGCCGTAACTGATAGTATTAAGGGGTAATAACAATCATACCATACAAGTAGATTACGGGCACCATCACTGATAGTGTGATTAAAGGGTTAAATTAAAACCTCATTCCCATAAATGTACATTCACGGATGTCACTGTAGTTATAAGGGTTAAATACAATCATTCATAAATGTAGATAAGGACCATCATTGAAGTATAAAAGGGTTACAAATTTAACCATCGTACTATAAATGTAGATACGGGGCCCGGTTTTTTTTTCCTGATAGTTATAAAGGCGGTTTTTAAATTAACCATCGTACCATAAAGTAGATACGGATGTCACGGATAGTTATAAGGGTAAAATTAACCATCGTTACCCAAAAATGTAGAGTACGGATTGTCCAATGATAGTGATAATATAAGGGGTAAATTAACCATCGTTTACATAAATGTAGAACGGGACCCACAAATGGTTAGTTATAACGAAGGTAAATTAACAATCGTACCATATATGTAGATTACGGACCGGTCACTGATCGTTATTAAAGGGTTAATAACAATCGTTACCATAAATGTAGATACGGACCGTCACTGATAGTTATAACGGGGTAAATGAACCAATCGTACCATAAATGTAGATTACGCCTTATTCAATGCTATTTATACAGGGTTAATTACACATCGTTATTCATCAATGGGCGATGGACCATCACTGTAGTTATAAAGGTTATAATGAACAATCATTACACCATAATGTAGAATTTACGGACCGTCACTGATAGTATAAGGGTTAAATTAACATCATTTACCATAAATGTAGATTACGGACCACAATGATAGTTATTAAAGGGTTAAATTAACCATCCGTTACCATAAAGGGACATTACGGACCCATTCAATGATAGTTATAAATGGGTTAAAAAGTAACAATCATTTACCATAATGCTAGATTACGGACCAATAACTGATAGTCTAAAGGGTAAATTAACCGTATTACCGTAAATGTAGAGTTACGGACCGTCACGATAGTTATAAAGGCGGTTAAATTAACCATTTTTACTATAAATGTAAGATTTTACGACGTACTTGATAGTTTATACAGGGTTAAATTAAACAATCGTTACCATAAATGTAGAGATTACGGACGTCACTGATAGTTATAAGGGTTTAAATTAAACAATTGTTATGTAAATGTAGCTACAGACTCAATGATTAGTCTTAACGGGTTAAATTAACAATCGTACTATAAATGTGGATTACGGAAACCGTTCACTGATAGTTATAAAGGGGAAATTAACCACGTACAGTAAATGTAGATTACGGACCGTCCACTGATAGTATAAAGGGTTAATTAACAATTGTTACCATAAAATGTAACATGACGGGACGTCACTGATAGTTATAAAGGGTTAATTAACAATGTTACGTAAATGTACATTACGGAACTGTCACTGATAGTATTTAAAAAAAGGGCGTAGTTTTTTTTTTTTTAATTTTAATTTTGTTAGTTTGTTTGTTTTGTTTTTTTTTTTTTTTTTTTATTTTTGTTGTTTTGAGTTTTTTTTTTGAAAGTGTTGTTTGTTTTTAAATAGTTTTTTTTGTTTTTTTTGTTTTTTTGTTAAATTTTTTTTTTTTTTTTTTTGTTTGGGGTTTATTGGTGCTGTTTTTTGGGTTTTAATTGTTTGTTGTTAGTGTTTTTTATTTTTTGTTATTATGGTTTAAAGTTTTTTTTTTTTTTTTTTGAGTTTTTTTTGGTTCGTTTATGTTTTTTCGTTTTCGTTTGTTGTCCAGTTTTTTTTTTGGTTAAAATTTTTAATTTTGGTTTTTTGTGTGTGTTTTTTGTTTTTTGTTTTTTTTTGGGTGGTTATTGTTTTTATTTTTGTTGTTTGTTTTTTTTTGTTTGTGTGTTATTTTGGTTGTTATTATGTTTTGTTGTGGGGTGTTTACGTTTATTGTTTTGTTATTTTGTGTTTTGTTTTAGGTTTTAGTTTGTTAAGTTTTGTCGGTTTTTTAGTGTGTGTGTTTTTTGGTTTAAAGTAGGTCATTTTTTGTTGGTTTTAATTTGGTTTTGTTTTGTTTTTAAATTACCAATGTTACCATTAAATACATTACGGACCGTCAGTGATAGTTATAAAGCGGTTAAATTAAACAATTGTGACCATAAAGTACATTACGGACCGTCATGATAGTTATAAAAGGGTTAAATTAACCATCAATTACATCATATGGAGATTAAGGACCATCACTGATAGTTTAAAGGGTAATTAACAATTGTTTACCGTAAATGTACATACGGACTGTCACTGATAGTTATAAAGGGTTAATTAACCATTGTTACAGTAAATGTAATTACGGGACCGTCACTGATTAGTTATAAAGGGTTAAAATTAACCATCGTTACTACAAATGAGATTTACAGGACCGCATGATAGTAGCAAAGGGTTTTAATTAACCCAATCGTACCAGAAATGTCGAGACGATTGTCAATGATTGATAGTTATACAGGGTTAAAACTTAAACCATCGTTCCCATTAATGATAGATATTACGGATTGTCACTGATAGTAAAAGGGTAAATTAACCATCGTTACCATAAATGTGATTACGGGAAATCACATGGTAGTTTAAAGGGTTAAAGTAACAATCGTTACCCATACATGTAGATTACGGACAGTCACTGTAGTTATAAAGGGGTTTTAAATTAACCAATCGTTACAATGAATGTAGATTACAGACCGTCCTGATTAGTTATAAAGGGTTAATAAACATCTTTAACAGAAATTGAGATTACGGACCTTCATGATAGGATAAAGGGTGAAAAGTAACATCGTTATCATAAATGAGAGTATGGGACCATCACTGATAGTTATAAAGGGTTAAATGAACAATCGTTACCATAACATGTAGATACGGACCGGCATGATATTATTCAAAGGGTTTGTAAATTACCAGCATTACCATAAACTGTAGATACGGACCATCACTGAATAGTTATAAAGGGTTTTTAAATAACCAAACCGTTACCATAAATGTACAGTACGGCCATCACTGATAGTTATTAAATGGTTTAAATTATAAAATCATTACAATAAATGTAGATTACGGGACCATCACTGATAGTATAAAGGGTTTTAAAATTAACCGTCTTTACCCGTAAATGTGAGTACGGACCCGTTCATGATAGTTATAAAGGGTTTTTTTTTTAAATGAACCAGTTTTACTTAAATGTAGATTACGGACCGTTACTGAAGTCTATAAAGGGTAAAATAAACCAATCGTTACCATAAATGTAGATTACGGACCGCACTGATCTAAGTTATAAAGGGTTAAATAACAATTGTTAATGTAAATGCAGATTACAGACCGTCCCTGATAGTTATAAAGGGTTAAATAAACAATCGTTACTTAATGTGTGATCTACGGACGACCGTCAATGATAGTTATAAAGGGTTAAAATTAACCATCGGTTACCGTAAAAGGTAGATTACGGAACCGTCACTGGATAGTTTTATATAAAGCGGTTCTTAAATTAATCAATTGTTACCATAAATGTACATTACGACGTCACTGAAGTTAGAAAGGGTTTTTAAATTAAGTAACAATTGTACCGTAATGTACATTACGACCGTCACTGATAGTTATAAAGGGTTAAAGTCACAATTGTACATAAAGTACAGTACGGACCGTAACTGATATTATAAAAGGGTGTATTTAACCAAGGGTTACCATAAATGTCAAAGTACGGGACAGGCCTGATAGTTATGGAACAGGGTTAAATTAACCATTTTTACTATTAATGTTAGGATTACGGACCGTCACTGATAGTTAGAAAGGGTTAAAGTAACATACATACCATAAATGTAGATACGGACATCCACTGATAGTGATAAAGGGTTAATAACAATCATTACCATAAATGTAGATTACGGACCATTCATGATGTTATAAAGTTTAAATTAACAACGTTACTATAAATTGTAGATACGGACAGTCACTGATAGTTATCAAGGGTTAAATTAACCATGGTACCGTAAATGTAGATAAGGACCATCAATGATAGTGATAAAGGGTTTAAATTAACCATCGTTCCTAAATGTAGATTACGGACCATCACTGATAGTTATAAAGGTTATAGAGAACCACCGTTACTATAAATGTAGATACGGCCCGACACTGTATAGTATAAAGGGTGTAATTAAACCATTCAGTACTTAAATGTAGATTACGGAACGTCACTGATAGTTATGTATAAAGGGTTAAATAACCCTCGTTACCGTAAATGTAGATGACGACCGTCCTATAGTATAAAGGGTTAAATTACAATTGTTACCTCAATGTACATTACGGACCGCACTGATAGTATAAAGGGTTTTAAATTAACAATTGTTACCGTAAATGTACATTACGGACTGTCACTGATAGTGTATAAAGGGGTAAATTAACACTTGTACCGTAAATGTACATTCGGACCGCACTGATTAGTTATAAAGGGTTAAATAACAATTGTACCCTAAAGTACATTACGGACCGTCACTGATGAGTTTTAAAGGGTAAATTACCCATTTTACTCTAAATGTAGATTACGGACAGTTACTGATAGTTATAAAGGGTTAAAATTAACAACCGTTACCGTAAATGTAGATTACGGACCGTCACTGATGTTATAAAGGGTTAAATTAAACCTAGATTGTGTACCGTAATGTACATGTACGACCGTCACTGTATAGTTTATTCAAAGGGTTTTTTAAAATTAACCAATTTTACATACATGTACAATTACGGCCCGGTCAGCTGATAGTTATAAAGGGTTAAATATAACAATTGTTTACCATAAATGAACATTACGGACCGTCACTGATAGTTTGCTAAAGGGTAAATTAACCATTGTTTACTATAAATGTAGATTACGGACCGTCACGGATAGTTAGAAAGGGTTTTTTTTTAAATTAATTAACAACCTATTACCATAAATGTAGATTACGACCATCACTGATATAGTATAAAGGGTTAAATTAACCATCATTACCATAAAGGTAGATGACGGGACCATTCCACTGATAGTTATGCAAACGGGTTTTATTAAATTAACAATCGGTTACTATAAAGTAGATTACGGACGTACATGATAGTTATAAAGGGGTTAATTAACCATGTTACCGTAAATGTAGATACGGACCAGCACTGATCGTATAAAAGGGTTAAAATTAACCATCGGTACCATAAATGTAGATTGGACCATCACTGATAGTATAACGGGTTATATTTAAACCACCGTTCTATAAATGGAGATTAAGGAAGAAAAGGATAGGTATAAAGGGTTAAATTAACAATCATTACTATAAATGTAGATACGGGGACCGTCACTGATAGTTATAAAGGTGTTAAATTAACACTTGTACCATAAATGTAGATTACGACCGTCACTGATAGTTACAAAGGGTTATTAAAAGTAAAAACAAGTGTTAAATAAATGTAGATTAAGGACGTCACTGATGTTATAAAGGTTTTTTAAATTAACACTTGTTACCATTAAATGTAGAGTACGGACCGTCACTGATAGTTTATAAAGGTTAAATTAACCAATTGTGACCATAAAATGTAGATTAGGACCATCACTGCATAGTCTAGAAGGGTTAAAGTAACCACCGTTCCCATAAATGTAGATTACGGACGTCACTGATAGTTATAAAAAAGGGTAAAACCATCGTTCCATACAATGACATACGGCACATCACTGATAGTTATAAGAGGTTTATTATTAACAATCATTACCATAATGTAGATTACGGACTGTCATGATACGGTATTAAAGGGTAAAATTAAACCATTCTTACTTAAATGTACATTACGGACCCATCACGATAGGTTATAAAGGGTTGTTAAATTATTAAACATCGTACCTTAAATGCTAAATTACGGACCGTCACGATAGTTATAAAGGGTTAAATTAAACAATCATTACCATAAATGTTAGATGACGGACCATCACTGTAGTTATTAAGGTAAATTAACCTTTCGCTACCATAAATGTAGATTAAGGACCCTCCCTGATAGTTATAAAGGGTTTAAATTAACCAATCGTACCATAAATGAGATTACGGACCATCACTGATGTTATAAAGGGTTTTTAAATTAACAATCTACCATAAGGTAGATACGGGACCATCACTGAGGAGTTATTAACGGGTTTAAATAACAATCGTTACCCATAAACTGTAGATTACGGACCATCAATGATAGTTATAAAGGGTTGAATTAACAATCGTTATATAAATGTAAGTACGGACGTCACTGATAGTTATAAGGGTGAAATAAACCATCGTACCATAATGAGATGATTACGGACCGTCACTGATATTTAAGGGTTACATTAACCATCGTTACAATAAATGTAGATTACGGGACCGTCACTGATAGTTATAAAAGGGTTAAATTAACAATCGTTACCATAAAGTAGATTACGGACCATCACTGATAGTTATAAAAGGGTTTTTAAATAACAATTGTTACCATAAATGTAGATTACGGACCATACTGATAGTATAAAGGGTTAAATTAACATCGTTACCATAACATGTAGATTCGGACCATCACTGATAGTTAGAAAAGGGTGAATTAACCAATCGTTACTATAAAATGTACATGACGGGACGTTCACTGAAGTTATAAAGGGTTTAAACTTTTAAAGTAACATCGTTACCATAGATGTAGAATTACGGACCGTCACTGATAGTTATAAAGGGTTAATTAACCACTGTACCATAATGTAGATTACGGACCGTCACTGCTGTTATAAAGGTTTCTTTAATTAAATTAAACAATCGTTCCATACAGGTAGATTACGGACGTCACTGCATAGTATAAAGGGTTCAATTAACAATCGTTAACATAAATGTAGATTACGGGCCCGTCAATGATAGTTAGTTATAAGGTTAAATTAACAATTCGTTAACAGAAATGTGAATTAGGACATTCACTGATAGTTATAAAGGGTTTAAATTAACAAATCCGTTTACCATAAATGTCAGATTACGGACCGCACTGATAGTATAAAGTTTTAGTAAATAAACCATCGTTTACCATAATGTAGATTACGGACCCAACCAATGATAGTTATAAAGGGTTAATTAACCTGCGCTACATAAATGTAGATTACGGACCCTCTCCTGATGTTATAAAGGTTAAAGGACCTTCGCTACCATAAAACGTAGATTATGATTCCAAGGACGGTTTGTAGGTAAAGATTTGTACAAGTTGTGATAATAGAAAACAACCTTTTTAGATGATTATTCAATGTAGTCTATGGTTTATAAGTATATCTATATTTAAGCTATTGTAGTTAGTAATAGACTGTGATGCCTTGTCAGTGTCTGTTCCCTAATATGACTGGATTTTATTGTCCTTTATTCTGCTGGTTCGGAGTTCCTAGGGTACATCCATCAGCAAACTTCACTATATTTGGGTCTTTAATATGACTTATGATGTAGAACACAATACCATGAAGAGTGTTAAGTGACGTCATTGTGACAAGTCCATCAGAATTCCATTAAGGGGTCTCATTTGCTCTGTCGACCTATCTCACATACTTTGCTAAATTCTATAAGATGTTAGGACATCATCGCAACGCCAGCCAAATGATGCGCTGCGTTTTTAAACACAACGCCCAAGGGAAGGATTTCATCCTTTGCAATCAGTAGCAATTTACACACTGTTTGTTAACCGTGCAAATATGCTGACAATCCCTTTATTTCCAGGCCAGTTGTCGTCTTCAGCCAAGAAATCTCTGTGTCCTGCTCATCCAATTTTCCATTAGGACCTCGTCACCACCGATCTGTATTGTAGAGTTGATTTCCTTTATCGGTTGTTTCTTATTAGACAGACCACCGCTGCCAGAGACGAGGACGGAGCCAACTGATGACGGGGCCCTGTTGGCATTGATTAAACTTCGAGTCAGAAATGTTCTGTTCCCAAAATGGGCGGAATAGGAAAAAACTGGGTGGCATTGAGACCAGACAGAACCAGAAGTCCAACCATTAGAACTGAATATTAGACCAATTTATAGTACTAGCAACCAAGCAAAAACCAGACGTTTTGGCAGACATTTTGACTGTATATCAACCCATAGGGGAAGGCTGGATATCCCCATGCTTCTGCTCGAAACTGATCTATGATTGATTAAATGTCCCCGGTCCCACATCGTAACTTGCGGGTTATTTTTAACAGGAGGAAATGTCCCTTTGATTGGGTTCAGGAAGTGGCCTTGAGGCGGCAGAAGTTAATGTGTAACGGATGCAGTTCCTCCTGAGCCTGGAAATAAACCCATGGGAAATCATGTTCTGTAATTGTCAGTGGTTCCTAGTGTGAATTATATAACACGGTGTTACAGGTATGTGTCGTGTCTACATGAATAAATCTGGTTTCTTCTTTAAGACGCCAAAGGGCCTCCTACTCTATAGGAAAACAATGAACCCCTTGTGTAAATTATTAAGGCTAATTACTAGTCATCCAGGAAGGTATATGAGGTAGAAGAGGAGGTCATGTGATTATGGTCTGGACATTAGCCTCATTTTCCTATAACAAGAGGAAAATACCTTCAACTTTATTATGATCCCCTCCATGGTCCCAATTATTTCTACAGGTACATATGATTGGCTGTGGGAATGTCTACCGGACTCACGTTATAGGATACCCACTGATTCATGAGAGGAGGAAGGAAAAAAGGACTTGACCATTTGGGGAGTTCTGTGGCCTTTAACCTTTTGAATCAGCTCTTTAAATTCGGCAGTTCTGTCTCTGTTGATCTACGCTCATTCCATTACATGCCAAAAAATCCACATCGGTACCCAAGCCTTGTGATATAATAACTGAACATCAATGGTACCCCCATTACTGTCACTAATGTGTCGGTAGAGACCCCATGGATGTATCAGTGTAGACGGGAGGCAGTGGAGAGGGCTACATCTTGAATTTCAGTGTTGTGACAGCTAAAAAAAAAAAGATTCTCGTTCCTGCCTTGTTTAGGGAGGGGTTTTTGGTTTTATTATCAACAGTAAGGAACCCCGTAGCGTTCTGTGGCTAAACATAGCGCCTGATGCGCTTTTTAACTTACATTTCGGGGACATACATGGGTTTCCAAGATTGGTCCTAAGGTTTGTGCTGCTGTTCCTGAACAGCGTAAGTGGGGACCAGGTAAACGGATTGTTTAATCATTGTGGGTTGGGGATGACAGATAATGTCACAAGTCGAGTGTGTTCTGTTGTGCCGTAAGGTTTGGACAGGACGATAATTATTGTTAGTATGGACTAATAACTGTTTAGATTGACATGAGATGCCAATACTAATAATGGAACCTATGGGGGCCGAATCTGATTTGTGATTTAAGTTGAAACATTGTTACAAAACATGGAATCATTTATTGCTTGGTATTGAGCCCATATAAAGGGTTACATATCCTATGCTCTATTGGTGGAAGCATCTGATAACGGAACCAATCTTCGTACGGTAAGGTGTATTTATATACACCAGCATAACGCGGACCCAATAACCAGATAAATCCGACAGAATGGTATTACGGGGAAATAACATACAATTAAAACAA
This sequence comes from Hymenochirus boettgeri, assembly GCA_019447015.1. Lineage (NCBI taxonomy): Eukaryota > Metazoa > Chordata > Amphibia > Anura > Pipidae > Hymenochirus > Hymenochirus boettgeri. The sequence goes on along the minus strand of JAACNH010001631.1, from coordinate 575 downwards.
TCATTTATCTACGACGTCCTCTTTCTGCCTGTCCATAACTGATATAGTTAAGGGGGACCCCACCTTTATTTAGAACACAGTCCTTTACAGAGGGCTTGGTACTGTACATGGAGTATCATGAATGTTATCATCCCCACTACTATGCGTTAAGTGATGTCATGTTGTGTGTAACATGATTGTATGGCTAAGGTTTCTGATTGGACTTCCATGCAAAATGCCTCTGCAAGTGCAAGCTTGTAAAGGAGCTTGTAAATGCAACGGGGAGGGCATACCAGAATATTTCAGTGTTACAGTAAAGCCTTTAGAAAGCTTTTAGAAATCTGTGAATGGCAGATGGGGTAAAATAAAAAGTGGAGATATAAATGATATAAATGATATAAAAATTACATTTTGATGCAATTTTTGTTTTTTATTCTGAAAGCTTTCTTGACTTTGTTGCTCAATGAAGGAATAGATCCTATAATATTAAAAAAGCAAGAGGCCCCATACCTGTCAACCTTAGTTTAGGGCTTGTTCCACATGCCCGTGTAATGTTCCCCCTACGTTTTACGTTTAATCCGTTTAATTTATACTCA
>JAACNH010001630.1:36901-64316 GCA_019447015.1 Hymenochirus boettgeri | reverse complement strand
ATAATGTACCTACCTTTAGTACACATACAGTACCAGTCCAATACAGATACAATAATAGAAATAAGTAAATGAACCAAAGGGACAGAGAATTGCAATGTTCCCATGGAACAATCTAGTTACATAGTAGCAGAGTTTGAAAAAAGACCTAATGTGGCTGATAGGTAAAATCCCATCACCACCCACTCCAGACAAAGCCCAACTACTACAATGGACCCCCAATAAAACCCCTGGACCACCATATTAACCATGGTCTCCATGATCCGTGGAAGCTTGTTCCTCCAGTGAAATAAGCAGTTTCAGCATTATGTTAAATAAATGTGTTTTAGTCTAAACTTCCCCTTTAACAGGTGATTTCTATCTATAACATTTAGTTGTTATTGAAATAACGTTACACTGTGGATCTGTGAATCACCATAATTGTTTATTTGTTTGTATTATGGGTGTATTTACCCTTTAATGTCAGAGTTCATTCATTTACGACCAGTTTAGCATTAGATTTAGACCAGTTAGTTTGTCCTTATTAGAACTGGCCTACTGAGTGCAGCCCCTCCATGTTTTATTATCTCCTGTTTTTATATTTTCTAAACACTGATGTCCAATCCAAGGGGAAGTTGTTGACAATCATTAATGTAACACGTTGTTAACACATCTCAGGTTTAACCACTTCACTGCTGCCCGTCCCTGTGTACAGGTCCTACATTTCTGATTGTCACTTCATCTTCCCTCCAATCTGTATTGGAAACTCACACACACAAGCAGATGGAAATTGTAAGTGGATAGTTACAGACCAATGGAATTATTTGGATTTAATCCTATTTCTCATTGAAGTTATTACTATTTCTACTATACTGGGCTCTACGCATCATTATATATATATATATCATTATATTGCAGCAGAGTCGGGTTTAGTCTGAATGTGGCCCTAGGCAATAGTGTTAACTAGGGGCCCCATTCTTCAGCTGTATTTCTATAAACATAGGATGTATTGCATGGTTTGCACCTAATGCAAATTATCCAGGGGCCCTAAACAAGGGTCTTGGTTAGAACGACAGTAATAAATATTATTGTGCATTTGAACAGATCATAGTGTTTGAAACTACAACTCCCAGCATGCCTTGGTTGCTAAATGACAGGAAAACCAGCAGCCCAGGTTGCTTTTTCATTTTATATTCATACTTTGTAGACATATGACATAATACATTGCGGGACAGTTAATTTAACATTGGATGTTCAGATCTTTTTTTGAGAAATCCCTGTCCTGTGCAGTGACACGTAATTCATTCTCTTCTCATTAGACTACATTTCCCAGCACCCCCTGCAGATCCCATTCCCTGCAGGAAGGTGGTGGAAAACTTGTTATTTCCCCTTTAGCTCCTGATCCCCCCTCCCCGGGAACCTTATCAAGTCCTGGGGAATATTTATAGCACGATAATGTACAGGCCCCACCATGGAATGTGACTGCGAGATACGGACAATCAGTCGCTCTCATAGAGACAAATTAGGGCTTAGGATGAGGGTTTAGCTGGCGTTGGGCAGGGGGCGGATGGACTATTTTGAGATTCCCATGGACGTCAGTGAAACTCCCTACACAATTGGGACTATAGTCTGTCTCTGTTTATTATTAACGCGGCATGGCAGCCAACTGGTGGGGCTGGAACCAGAGACTGTGAATATTATGGCAATTGTATTACTGTCATGTCTACAATCTCCCTAACATTATAAAATAATCCTTATTACGTGACACATAGAAAAACAGTACACAGTCTGTGTTACATTCATTTATCATCCCTGTGGACACACAGACTGGTCCTACCGCAGACAAAAACATGGAGCTGCCACGCTAATTAATGTTTACTGTAGCTGCCATGTGTACCTAGTACAGGGGGCACATACATTGGCTTGAAAGAGCAAAACTCCTGTTCTTTCTGTTTCATTCTCTTTCCTTTTATTCTTTCCATTTGGACGGTATCTCCTCCAAGATTTCGAGCTAGGGATATGAAAGTGTAAAAAATTACATTTAATACATTATTGATCTGAAGTCAGTGCTGATTACCTGTCTCCAGACCTAAACAGAGCTAATTAGCTGCCACTTCATTGCCTGTGTCACATGCATAGGTGTAAATCCTGTAAATTATAATATTATACATAATCCCTTATAATACAAGAGTGGTACCCAGAGTTCCCTGTATAACTCTGTCTGTGTCCTTGTACCTTTATATAGACACAGAACTCCTCAGTGTCTTCTAATATCCTTATAATTTACAGTAGGGGATACATTATCCCTTATAATACAAGAGTGGTACCCAATTTCCCGTATAACTCAGTCTGTGTCCTTTGTACCTTTATATAGACACAGAACTCCTCAGTGTCTTCTAATATCCTTATAATTTACAGTAGGGATCATTATCCTTATAATACATGAGTGGTACCCAGAGTTCCCTGTATAACTCAGTCTGTGTCCTTGTACCTTTATATAGACACAAACTCCTCAGTGACTTCTAATATCCTTATAATTTACAGTAGGGGATACATTATCCTTATAATACATGAGTGGTACCCAGAGTTTCCCTGTATAACTCAGTCTGTGTCCTTGTACCTTTATATAGACACAGAACTCCTCATGTACTTCTAATATCCTTATAATTTACAGTAGGGGATACATATCCCTTATAATACTAGTGGTACCCAGAGTTCCCTGTATAACTCAGTCTGTGTCCTTGTACCTTTATATAGACACGAACTCCTCAGTGACTTCTAATATCCTTATAATTTACAGTAGGGGATACATTATCCCTTATAATACATGAGTGGTACCCAGAGTTCCCTGTATAACTCAGTCTGTGTCCTTGTACCTTTATAAGATCTTTTATATATAATTAAAACTGCACAAATTAAACATTCATCGCATTTCAAACATAACAACAATTCAAATTAATTCATTTGGCTGACTAGAATAAATAAAGTCCATAGTCCATCCTCTTTCTTCAGAGTCTTTACCCAAGATGATAAACAAATGTCAAAGTAATAATCCTTCTTCCTCGTGGTCAGTCCATCATATAAAGATAATAAACAAAGACGAAGTCCAATTGTTAAGTCCATAACTCAAAAAACTATAACCCAATGTTACATTGATTCGAGTTGCATTGTCAGTCTCTGGCACAAGTAAAAACATAAACCACAAACAAACATTAAATAAACCCAGTGAACAATTTCCATTTTCTTTACATTCTTTAAAATTTCTTACAATTTCCTTCTCCTTCAGGAGACTAGTTGAAAACCATTGAAAACCAATCAAACATTGAAACCCCCAGAATGACCTTGATATTACCCACATTCATAGTCTACATCTACTTTTCTGCCGCCATTTGTTTTTTTCTTTTTAGATTGTGTTTCCCCTCCCCTGATTTGTCACCAAGGCGCTTAAACTGGGCTTGGGATGGCAAGAGGTCCCCTTCCCCTAACGGTATCATCTCTTCTTCTACTTCCCTGTGGTGTTTCTATTTGGGGGTCTGGGTTTGTAGGGGGCTAGAACCAGTCGCTCCTCAGCCTCAGACAACAAAGGTGAATTCAATCCCTCCCTCTGGTCCTCCCTCTCCATCCTCTCTAGCTCTTCCTCCTCACCCTCTAACCTTTTCAGCCCAGGTAGTTTCATCCTCTGATAAGACACCATATTATTGGCGGTTATCACTGTAAAACTTTCTGTTTCAGCCTTTTGGCCCTTTTTATTTACGGTTTCCCAACCATCCTTTGGCTTGGGTTTTATTTCTCCTTGGCAGAGGATGCTTTCCCTTTCTGATTCCCCTGGGTAGATGTTTCTATATTGGGTGGCACCCTCCTGGGGCTGCTGCCTACTTGTACCCTCACCAGGGGACCAAGGCCCTTTGTAATTCTCTGCCTCCAGTCAGGGGACTGTGTTAATACATTGTGCCAAGCTTCTGGGCACTTATGGTGCATATGGCCAAACCTACCACACAAGTTACACCTGACTTGTTGCAGTCAGCTGCCACATGCCCCACACACCCACACATGGCACACCTAGACACTGCACACCCTCTACCAAGTGTGTGCTGACCCCCATTTATAACATTTCCTGGGTTGACCAACATAATAACATAGAACCCTTTCCTTACCAATAAAAAAAATTTGGTAAATGTTCTGGAACATTATCAATGATGTTTAACTTGACCTTGCACCACCCCCCGTCCAGATTCCGAACTTTGTCCATAGATTTGTCCAGAGGGGACACTACATGTGCACTGTCTCTGTAACCACACATAGATGTCTTCCGTGGGATTGCTTCATTCTTCGAGACAAGTGCACTGTCTTGGTCTCCGGACGAGTGACCGGAATGACCCGAATGAATCCCAGGAGGGATCCACCTTTTATTTTCATAAATTCTCCAGAATTCCTCCAACGTCCCCTGCAGTTTGAAACTTACATCGAACTCCGTTGTTGATTGTGTGACCACACCAAGATCTTACTAGGTGGGAACTTACAACATTTCAACAACAGAGTCCCGACAATATAGTCCTCCCCGGGGCTTTCTCTGCCTCCCCCGTCCACATCACTTTAATCACATTTCCTCCTTCTAAACACTTCCCCAGACCCGGTGTCTAAACCTGCAAAAGCCTCCGTTTCTCCCAGAACCCAGCACCAGACACATTATTCACAACACTAGGCCGGGTACTGGCCTGAGACCTTTCATTTCCCTCCACCCCGCCACCACAGGTGCCACCACCACCAAACTCTCATCCCGTGTTACCCCACGCTTCTCCTTCCATCTCTCCATTCACTCTCTCACCTTCTCCACACCTGCACTCACTCCCCCCTCCACCCCCTCACTCACACCCACCCCTCACACCATTCACACCGGCTGGAACTGGAAGTTGCTGTACTGGGTTGTTTCTTGATAAGGGGGGAACTCTTCCTCGAGTCAATATTGGGGGTTCTCTGTCCCTCTGGATGTTCTGGGCTAAGTCCTCAGAGCTGAAACACATTTGCTGCCTTTTGATTTTGTGGCTTTTCCTCCTGCTCTGGGATGGTCGAGTCTTTTCCCCCGTCACTCTCTGATCATCATGTCACTGGATTCACCACGCGTGTGTTCTGTACGTACCTGTCACTCTTTGTCATCAGTCACTGGATGTCACCACGCGCTGTTCTGTACGGTACACTGTCACTCTCTATGTCATCAGTCCTGGATGTCACAGCGCTGGTCGTCGGTACACTCACTCTCTGATGTCATATGTCACTGATGTCACCGCACGCTGTGTTCTGTACGGTACACTGCACTCTGATGTCATCATGTCACTGATGTCACCAGCTTTTCTGTACGGTCAGTCCCTTAATCCTGCATTCTGCGGAACCTCTCCTTATTCTCGTAAACCCCTCCAGGGCCAGTTCTTTATAGAGCCACTCATCTCTCTATCTTCTTATCGGTTTTTGCTCTGTGTTTATGGCGGAGCGCGCTGGATGGCTTCTGTCTCTCCTTTCCCTTTACAGAGCCATGTCCTTCATCGCTTGGTTCCCTTCTTCCACACCACCAACCTGCGCTTGGTATAAAGGGAACCCAGGCGCTGTAACCCAGCGCAATCCTGTCTGCGTTAGGCGACTGACATGAGGTTTTATTCAACTGTCCCCTTTAATCTCCTGTAACATTGCCGTGCTTCCTCCCCTCCAGTCTCCATTACAGTCATTAAAGGGATCTGTCTGGGGCTTTCATTGCCTTTAACCTTCCCAGTGCTGTTGCTGTGCGATTCCTTAACACAAACAGGATCCTTAAGAGTAGGCCGCAAAGCCTGGGACTCAATTTCCCACCCGGGGTCCAGAACCTACAGGCCCTTGCAGCCCTTAAAGGTTTTTCTGCCCCCCCTCCACATGCTGCCCTGGGCTTACCTTTGGCTCTGGGGGGTCCGGTCAATTTCCTTCCCTCTGTTCCCAGGTTTTTACCAGGAGCCTTCGGTTCCTTCTCCACCGCCGTGGGCCACGACGCCCGTGTTGCTGGACGAGAACCGACCGGGGCCACTGCTTTTACCTTCGAGGCAGAAACACTTCTCAATCCTCTCCCACCTGCAGCTCTTCCCTCGTTTGGCAAACACAGCTTTCCCCTTGCCACTGCATGGTAGGCCCAGAAGCCTGGGGCTGGTTTCTGCTGTGTCCCTTCCCAGGCCCCACTGAGCCTGGGCTAAGACTAGCCATGGAAAACTCCCCCCCAAAATACAAATAAACAAAAAACCTGTCCTGTTACTTCACAAAACAGAAATAAACCGAAATAAACCAAAATAACGTCCGATTGGTGCAGAAACCAACAAAATCCACCGAGATACGAGAGAGAAACTACACACTTGGTACCCAGAGTTCCCTGTATAACTCAGTCTGTGTCCTTGTACCTTTATATAGACACAGAACTTCCTCAGTGACTTCTAATATCCTTATAATTTACAGTAGGGTACATTATCCCTTATATACATGAGTGGTACCCAGAGTTCCCTGTATAACTCAGTCGTGTGTCCTTGTACCTTTATATAGACACAGAACTCCTCAGTGACTTCTAATATCCTTATAATTTACAGTAGGGGATACATTATCCCTTATAATACATGAGGTACCCAGAGTTCCCTGTATAACTCGTCTGTGTCCTTGTCCTTTATATAGACACAAAACTCTCAGTGACTTCTAATATCTTATAATTTACAGTAGGGGATACATTATCCTTATATACATGAGTGGTACCCAGAGTTCCCTGTATAACTCAGTCTGTGTCCTTGTACCTTTATATAGACAGAACTCCTCAGTGACTTCTAATATCCTTATAATTTACAGTAGGGGATACATTATCCCTTATAATACATGAGTGGTACCCAGAGTTCCCTGTAAACTCAGCTGTGTCCTTGTACCTTTATATAGACACAGAACTCCTCAGTGACTTCTAATATCCTATAATTTACAGTAGGGGAACATTATCCCTTATAATACATGAGTGGTCCCCAGAGTTCCCTGTATAACTCAGTCTGTGTCCTTGTACCTTTATATAGACACAGAACTCTCAGTGACTTCTAATATCCTTATAATTTTACAGTAGGGGATACATTATCCTTATAATACATGAGTGGTACCCCAGAGTTCCCGTATAACTCAGTCTGTGTCCTTGTACCTTATATAGACACAGAACTCCTCAGTGACTCTAATATCCTTATAATTTACAGTAGGGGATACATTATCCCTTATAATACATGAGTGGTACCCAGATTCCCTGTAACTCAGTCTGTGTCCTGTTACCTTTATATGACACAGACTCCTCAGTGACTTCTAATATCCTTAATTTACAGTAGGGGATACATTATCCCTTATATAAAAGTGGTACCCAGAGTTCCCTGTATAACTCAGTCTGTGTCCTTGTACCTTTATATGGACACAGAACTCCTCAGTGACTTCTAATATCCTTATAATTTACAGTAGGGGATACATTATCCCTTATAATACATGAGTGGTACCCAAGTTCCCTGATAACTCAGTCTGTGTCCTGGTAACCTTTATATAGACACAAAACTCCTCAGTGACTTCTAATATCCTTAATTTACAGTAGGGGATACATTTCCCTTATAATACATGAGTGGTACCCAGAGTTCCCTGTATAACTCAGTCTGTGTCCTTGTACCTATATTAGACACAGAACTCCTCAGTGACTTCTAATATCCTTATAATTTACAGTAGGGGATACATTATCCCTTATAATACATGAGTGTACCCAGAGTTCCCTGTATAACTCAGTCTGTGTCCTTGTACCTTTATATACACAAACTCCTCAGTGACTTCTAATATCCTTATAATTTACAGTAGGGATACTTATCCTTATAATACATGAGTGGTACCCAAGTTCCCTGTATAACTCAGTCTGTGCCTTGTACCTTTTATAGAACACAGAACTCTCAGTGACTTCTAATATCCTTATAATTTACAGTAGGGGATACATTATCCTTATACTTGAGTGGTACCCAGAGTTCCCTGTATAACTCGTCTGTGCCCTTGTACCTTTATATAGACCAGAACTCCTCAGTGACTTCTAATATCCTTATAATTTACAGTAGGGATACTTATCCCTTATAATACATGAGTGGTACCCAGAGTTCCCTGTATAACTCAGTTGTGTCCTTGTACCTTTATATGGACACAGACTCCTCAGTGACTTCTAATATCCTTATAATTTACAGTAGGGATACATTATCCCTTATATAACTGAGTGGTACCCGAGTTCCCTGTATAACTCAGTCTGTGTCCTTGTACCTTTATATGACCCAGAACTCCTCGTGACTTCTAATATCCTTATAATTTACAGTAGGGGATATATTATCCCTTATAATACATGAGTGGTACCCAGAGTTCCCTGTATAACTCAGTCTGTTCCTTGTACCTTTATATGACACGAACTCCTCAGTGACTTCTAATATCCTTTAATTTACAGTAGGGGATACATTATCCCTTATAATACATGATGGTACCCAGAGTTCCCTGTATACTCAGTCTGTGTCCTGTGTACCTTTATATAGACACAGAACTCTCATATGACTTCTAATATCCTTATAATTTACAGTAGGGGATACATTATCCCTTATAATACATGAGTGGTACCCGAGTTCCCTGTATAACTCACTCGTGTCCTTGTACCTTATATAGAACCGAACTCCTCAGTGACTTCTAATATCCTTAAATTACAGTAGGGATACATTATCCCTTATATACATGAGTGGTACCCGAGTTCCCTGTATCAGTCTGTGTCCTTGTACCTTTATAGCACAGATACTCAGTGACTTCTAATATCCTTAATTTACAGTAGGGATACATTATCCTCTTAATACATGGTGGTACCCAGAGTTCCCTGTATAACTCGTCTGGTCCTTGTACCTTTAATAGACACAGAACTCCTCATGACTTCTAATACCTTATAATTTACAGTAGGGGATACATTCCCTTATAATACATGAGTGGTACCCAAGTTCCCTGTATAACTCAGTCTGTGTCCTTGTACCTTTATATGGACACAGAACTCCTCAGTGACTTCTAATATCCTTAAATTTACAGTAGGGGATAACATTATCCCTTATAATACATGATGGTACCCAGAGTTCCCTGTATAACCCAGTCTGTGTCCTTGTACCTTTATATGACACAGAACTCCTCGTGACTTCTATATCCTTATATTTTACAGTAGGATACATTACCCTTATATACATGAGTGGTACCCAGATTCCCTGTATAACTCAGTCTGTGTCCTTGTACCTTTATATAACAACAGAACTCCTCAGTGACTTCTAATTCCTTATAATTTACAGTAGGGATAATTATCCCTTAATACATGAGTGGTACCCAAGTTCCCTGTATAACTCAGTCTGTGTCCTTGTACTTTATAGGACACAGAACTCCTCAGTGACTTCTAATATCCTTATAATTTACAGTAGGGATACAAATCCTTTAATACAGATGGTACCCAGAGTTCCCTGTATAACTCAGTCTGTGTCCTTGTACCTATAATAGACACGAACCTCCTCAGTGACTTCTAATATCCCTTATAATTTACAGTAGGGGATACATTATCCCTTATAATACATGAGTGGTACCCAGAGTTCCCTGTATAACTCAGTCTGTGTCCTTGTACCTTTATATGGACACAGAACTCCTCAGTGACTTCTAATATCCTTATAATTTACTGTAGGCATTCATTATCCCTTATATTACATGAGTGGTACCCAGAGTTCCCTGTATAACTCAGTCTGTGTCCTTGTACCTTTATATGGACACAGAACTCCTCAGTGACTTCTAATATCCTTATAATTTACAGTAGGGGATACATTATCCCTTATAATACATGAGTGGTACCCAGAGTGTCCCTGTATAACTCAGTCCTGTGTCCTTGTACCTTTATATAGACACAGAACTCCTCAGTGAACTTCTAATATCCTTATAATTTACAGTAGGGGCTACATTATCCCTATAATACATAAGTGGTACCCAGAGTTCCCTGTATAAATCAGTCTGTGTCCTTGTACTTTATATAGATTTTTTATTAAAGTAAAAACTGCACAAATTAAACATTATCGCATTTCAAACATAAACAACAATTCAATTAATTCATTTGCAATGACTAGAATAAATAAAAGTCCATCCTCTTTCCTCTCAGAGTCTTTAACCCAAGATGATAAACAATGTCAAATAGATATCCATCTTTTCGTGGTCAGTCCATCATAATAAGATATAAACAAAGACGAAGTCCATATTGTTAAGTCCAATAACTCAAAAAACTATAACCCAATGTTACATTGACTTCGAGTTGCATTGTCAGTCTCTGGCACAAGTAAAACATAAAACCACAAAACAAACATTAAAATAAACCGTGAACATATTTCCATTTTTCTTTACATTCTTTAAAATTTATTACAATTTCTTCTCCTTCAGGAGACGTAGTTGAAAACCATTGAAAACCAAATCAAACATTGAAACCCACAGAATGACCTTGATATTACCCACATTCATAGTAATACATCTAATTTTCTGCCGCCATTTTGTTTTTTCTTTTATATTGTGTTTCCTCCCCTGAGTTGTCACCAAGGCGCTTAAACTGGGCTTGGGATGGCAGAGGGTCCCCTTCCCCTAACGGTATCATCTCTTCTTCTTCTCCTGTGGTGTTTCTATTTGGGGGTCTGGGTTTGTAGGGGGGCTAGAACCAGTCTGCTCCTCAGCCTCAGACAACAAAGGTGAATTCAATCCTCCCTCTGGTCCTCCCTCTCCATCCTCTCTAGCTCTTCCTCCTCACCCTCTACCTTTTCAGCCCAGGTAGGTTCATCCTCTGATAAGACACCCATATTTATTGGCGGATCACTGTAAAACTTTCTGTTTCAGCCTTTTTGCCCTTTTTATTTACGGTTTCCCAACCATCCTTTGGCTTGGGTTTTATTTTCTCCTTGGCAGAGGATGCTTTTCCTTTCTGATTCCCCTGGTAGATGTTTCTATATTGGTGGCACCCTCCTGGGCTGCTGCCTACTTGTACCCTCACCAGGGGACCAAGGCCCTTTGGTAAATTCTGCCTCCAGTCAGGGGACTGTGTTAATACATTGTGCCAAGCTTCTGGGCACTTACGGTGCATATGGCCAAACCTACCACACAAGTTACACCTGACTTTTGTTGCAGTCAGCTGCCACATGCCCCAACACCCACACAGGGCACACCTAGACACTGCACACCCTCTAGCCAAGTGTGTGGCTGACCCCATTTATAACATTTCCTGGGTTTACCAACATAATAACATAGAACCCTTTCCTTACCAATAAAAAAGAATTTGGTAAATGTTCTGGAACATTATCAATGATGTTTAACTTGACCTTGGCATTCAGCCCCCCGTCCAGATTCCGAACTTGTTCCATAGATTTGTCCAGAGGGGACACTACAGTGCACTGTCTCTGTAACCACACATAGATGTCTTCCGGTGGGATTGCTTCATTCTTCAGGACAAAGTGCACTGTCTTGGTCTCCGGACGAGTGACCGGAATGACCCGAAAGAATCCCAGGAGGGATCCGACCTTTTATTTTCATAAATTCTCCAGAATTCCTCCAACGTCCCCTGCAGTTTGAAACTTACATCGAACTCCGTTGTTGATTGTGTGACCACCACCAAGATCTTACTAGGTGGGAACTTACAACATTTCACAACAGAGTCCCGACAATATAGTCCCTCCCGGGGCTTTCTCTGCCTCCCCCGTCCACATCACTTTAATCACATTTCTCCTTCTAAACACTTCCCCAGACCCGGTGTCTAAACCTGCAAAAAGCCTCCGTTTCTCCCAGAACCCAGCACCAGACACATTATTCACAACCACTAGGCCGGGTATGGCCTGAGACCTTTCATTTCCCTCCACCGCCACCACAGTGCCACCACACCCAAACTCTATCCCGTGTTACCACGCACTTCTCTCCTCTCTCTCCATTCACTCTCTCACCTTCCACACCTGCACTCAACCTCCCCCTCCACCCCCTCACTCACACCCCCTACTCACAACCCATTCACACCGGCTGGAACTGGAAGTTGCTGTACTGGGTTGTTTTCCTGATAAAGGGGGGAACTCTTCCTCGGAGTCAATATTGGGGGTTCTCTGTCCCTCTGGATGTTCTGGGTCTAAGTCCTCAGAGCTGAAACACATTTGCTGCCTTTGATTTTGTGGCTTTTTCCTCCTGCTCTGGGATGGTGTCGAGTCTTTTCCCCTCACTCTCCATCATGTCATGCATGTCCTCGTGCATCTGCATGTTCCCCCCTGTCGTCTCGTCTGTCATCGTCGATCAAGCTGCTTACTACACTTCCTTAACTTACATTCTCTTGTCATTCGCTGTATGACCCTCTCTCTCTAGTCACTCTTACCGAACCTCCCTCGGGCCCTTCTTTTTAGAGCCACTCGATCTCATCTTCTATCTGTTTTTGCTCTGTGTTTTGGCGAGAGCGCGCTGGATGGCTTCCTGTCTCTCCTCCCCTTACAGAGCCATGTCCTTCATCGCTTGGTTCCCTTCTTCCACCACCAACCTGCGCTTGGTATAAGGGAACCCAGGCGCTGTAACCCAGCCGCAATCCTGTCTGCTTAGGCTGGGACTGACATGAGGTTTTACTTCCCTTGAACTGTCCCCTTTAATCTCCTGTAACATTGCCGTGCCTTCCTCCCCTCCAGTCTCCATTACAGTCATTAAAGGGATCTGTCTGGGCTTTCATTGCCTTTAACCTTCCCAGTGCTATGCTTGTGGCGATTCCTTAACACAAACAGGATCCTTAAAGTAGCCGCAAAGCCTGGGACTCAATTTCTCCACCGGGGTCCAGAACCTACAGGGCCTTTTGCAGCCCTTAAAGGGGTTTTCTGCCCCCCCTCCACATGCTGCCCTGGGCTTACCTTTGGCTCTGGGGTCCCGGTCAATTTCCCTTCCCTCTGTTTCCAGGGTTTTTACCAGAGCCTTCGGTTCCTTCTCCACTGCCGTGAGGGCCACAGACGCCCGTGTTGCTGGACGAGAACCGACCGGGGCCACCTGGGATTTTTACCTTCAGAGCCAGAAACACTTCTCAATCCTCTCCCACCTGCAGCTCTTCCCTCTGGTTTGGCAAACACAGCTTTCCCCTTGCACTGCATGGTAGGCCCAGAGCCTGGGGCTGGTTTTCTGCTGTCCCTTCCCAGGCCACTGACCTGGGCTAAGACTAGCCATGGAAAAACTCCCCCACAAAATACAAAATAACAAAAAACCTGTCCTGTTACTATCACAAAACAGAAATAAACCGAATAACCAAATAAACGTCCGATTGGTGCAGAAACCAACAAATCCACCGAGATACAGAGAGAGAAACTACACACGTGGTACCCAGAGTTCCCTGTATAACTCAGTCTGTGTCCTTGTACCTTTATATAGACACAGAACCTCCTCAGTGACTTCTAATATCCTTATAATTTACAGTAGGGGTACATTATCCCTTATATACATGAGTGGTACCCAGAGTTCCCTGTATAACTCAGTCTGTGTCCTTGTACCTTTATATAGACACAGAACTCCTCAGTGACTTCTAATATCCTTATAATTTACAGTAGGGGATACATTATCCTTATAATACATGAGTGGTACCCAGAGTTCCCTGTATAACTCAGTCTGTGTCCTTGTACCTTTATATGACACACAGAACTCTCAGTGACTTCTAATATCCCTATATTTACAGTAGGGATACATTATCCTTATAATCATGAGTGGTACCCAGATTTCCCTGTATAACTCAGTCTGTGTCCTTGTACCTTTATATAGACACAGAACTCCTCAGTGACTTCTAATACCTTATAATTTTACAGTAGGGATCATTATCCCTTATAATACATGAGTGGGCCCAGAGTTCCCTGTATAACTCAGTCTGTCCTTGTACCTTTATATAGACACAGAACTCCTCAGTGACTTCTATATCCTTAATTTACAGTAGGGGGATACATTATCCCTTATAATACATGAGTGGTACCAGAGTTCCCTGTAAACTCAGTCTGTTGTCCTGTACCTTTATATAGACACAGAACTCCTTCAGTGACTTCTATATCCTTATAATTTACAGTAGGGGATACATTATCCTTATAATACATGAGTGGTACCCAGAGTTCCCTGTATAACTCAGTCTGTGTCCTTGTCCTTTATATAGACCAGAACTCCCAGTGACTTCAATATCCTTATAATTTACAGTAGGGGATACATTATCCCTTATAATACATGAGTGGTACCCAGAGTTCCCTTATAACTCAGTCTGTGTCCTTGTACCTTTATATGACACAGAACTCCTCAGTGACTTCTAATATCCTTATAATTTACAGTAGGGGATACATTATCCCTTAAATACATGGTGGTACCCAGAGTTCCCTGTATAACTCAGTCTGTGTCCTTGTACCTTTATATGAGACACAGAACTCCTCAGTGACTTCTAATATCCTTATATTTACAGTAGGGGATAACATTACCCTTATAATACATGAGTGGTACCCAGAGTTCCCTGTATAACCAGTCTGTGTCCTGGTACCTTTATATAGACACAGAACTCCTCAGTGACTTCTAATATCCTTATAATTTACAGTAGGGGATACATTATCCTTATATACATGAGTGGTACCCAGAGTTCCCTGTATAACTCAGTCTGTGTCCTTGTACCTATTTATGACACAGAACTCCTCAGTACTTCTAATTCCTTATAATTTACAGTAGGGGATACATTATCCCTTATAATACATGAGTGGTACCCAGAGTTCCCTGTATAACTCAGTCTGTGTCCTTGTACCTTTATATAGACACAGACTCCTCAGTGACTTCTAATATCCTTATAATTTACAGTAGGGGATACTTATCCTTATAATACATGAGTGGTACCCAGAGTTCCCTGTATAACTCAGTCTGTGTCCTTGTACCTTTATAGAGAACAGAACCTCCCAGTGACTTCTAATATCCTTATAATTTTACAGTAGGGGATACATTAGTCCTTATAATACATAGTGGTACCAGAGTTCCCTGTATAACTCCGTCTGTGTCCTTGTACCTTTATATAGACACAGAACTCCTCAGTGACTTCTAATATCCTTATAATTTACAGTAGGGGATACATTATCCTTATAATACATGAGTGGTACCCAGAGTTCCCTGTATAACTCATTGTGTCCTTGTACCTTTATATGGACACAGAACTCCTCAGTGACTTCTAATATCCTTATAATTTCGTAGGGATACATTATCCTTATAATACAGAGTGGTACCCAGAGTTCCCTGATATCAGTCTGTGTCCTTGTACCTTTATAGGACACAGAACTCCTCAGTGACTTCTAATATCCTTATAATTTACAGTAGGGGATATTATCCCTTATAATACATGAGTGGTACCCAGAGTTCCCTATATAACTCAGTCTGTTGTCCTGGTACCTTTATATGAACACAGAACTCCTCATGTGACTTCTAATATCCTTATAATTTACAGTAGGGATACATTATCCCTTATAATACATGATTGGTACCGCAGAGTTCCCTGTATAACTCAGTCTGTGTCCTTGTACCTATATAAGACACAGAACCCCTAAGTGACCTTCTAATATCCTTATAATTTACAGTAGGGGATACATTATCCTTATAATACATGAGTGGTACCCAGAGTTCCCTGTATACACTCACCTGTCCCTTGTACCTTATATAGACACAGAACTCCTCAGTGACTTCTAATATCCTTATAATTTACGAGGGATACATTATCCCTTATAATAATGAGTGGTACCCAGAGTTCCCTGTAAAAAATCAGTCTGTGTCCCTTGTACCTTTATATGGACACAGAACCCCAGTGGACTTCAATATCCTTATAATTACAGTAGGGATACATTATCCTCTATAATTACATGAGTGGTACCCAGAGTTCCCTGTATAACTCAGTCTGTGTCCTTGTACCTTTATATAACACAGAACTCCTCAGTGACTTCTAATATCCTTATAATTTACAGTAGGGATACATTACCTCTTATAATACATGAGTGGTACCCAGAGTTCCCTGTATAACTCAGTCTGTGTCCTTGTACCTTATATAGACACAGAACTCCTCAGTGACTTCTAATATCCTTATAATTTACAGTAGGGGATACATATCCCTTATAATACATGAGTGGTACCCAGATTCCCTGTATACACCAGTCTGTGTCCTTGTACCTTTATATGGACACAGAACTCCTCAGTGACTTCTAATATCCTTATATTTTACAGTAGGGGATACATTATCCTTATATCATGAGTGTACCCAGAGTTCCCTGTATACCTCAGTATGTGTCCTGTACCTTTAATAGACACAGAACTCCTCAGTGACTTCTAATACCCTTAAATTTACATTAGGGATACATTATCCCTTAAATACATGAGTGGTACCCCATAGTTCCCTGTATAACTCAGTCTGTGTCCTTGTACCTTTATATGGACACCAGAACTCCCTCAGTGACTTCTATATCCTATAATTTCACGTAGGGATACATCCTTATAATACATGAGTGGTACCCAATTTTCCCTGTATACCTCAGTCTGTGTCCTTGTACCTTTATAGGACACAAAACTCCTCAGTGACTTCTAATATCCTTATAATTTACAGTAGGGATACATTATCCTTATATACTGAGTGGTACCCAGAGTTCCTGTATAACTCAGTCTGTGTCCTTGTACCTTTATATAGACACAGAACTCCTCAGTGACTTCTAATATCCTTATAATTTACAGTAGGGGATACATATCCCTTAATACATGATGGTACCCAGAGTTCCCCTGTATAACTCGTCTGTGTCCTTTGTACCTTTATATAGACACAGACTCCTCAGTGACTTCTAATATCCTATATTTACAGTAGGGGATACATATCCCTTATATTACTGTGGTACCCAGAGTTCCCTGTATAACTCAGTCTGTGTCCTTGTACCTTATATAGACACAGAACTCCTCAGGTTTGCTACTTCTAAATCCTTATAATTTTACAGTAGGGGGATACATTATCCCTTATAATACATGAGTGGTACCCAGAGTTCCCTGTATAACTCAGTCTGTGTCCTTGTACCTTTATATGGACACAGATCTCCTTATTATATCTATATAATGTCTGGTACTAACTGACATATACAATGTTTCCATTTATTCTTTCATGTTTCAGGCAGGCAGCGCCCGTTATATTGCGCAACTTCCCATCTTTCCAGGTCTAACGTTAATTCTCCAAGATGGGGGAACTGGAGATCGAAAAGAATTTAGAAGAGGAGAGGATCCTGGTCCAGAAAGATGTCTTCAGACCCTTCCCCCGAACGCGGCGGTGGGTTAGAGGTGAGACCCGGATAACTCGGGTACAATAGATCCGTGTACTAGTGACCATAATGATTATGTCTCTCTATAGAGAGATTCCCTCTACACTGCACACCTACAATAGTGCACACACAGAAACCAATCCCAATACACACACAATGCTGTGTACATGACATACGTTAGGCTAATATCTACACACACAGCTGGTAGATAAAACATGGCCGTCTGATGGATTGATTGATTTATGTAACTATGGAAGGGTCCAATGTGGCCCCCATGTTGCTCATGGGTCCCTTTTCTCTCTCCCAGTTTGTCTCCAATCCCTGAGAAGTTTCCTTTTCCGCGTTGGTGATGATTGGTACTTCCTATTTGCTCTCGGCGTCATTATGGCCCTGATCAGCTTCGCCATGGATTTCACCGTCTCCAAAATGCTGAACGGTAAATGGACCTTCCATACTATGGTCTGACATCCCCTCATATGGACCAGTGGTCTCCTATGGTTCTATCTTTGGTCTGACATCCCCTCATATGGACCAGTGGTCCCCTATGGTTCTATCTATGGTCTGACATCCCCTCATACGGACCAGTGGTCCCCTATGGTTCTATCTTTGGTCTGACATCCCCTCATAGTCTCCAAATGCTGACGGTAAATGGACCTTCCATACTAGGTCTGACATCCCCGCATACGGGACCAGTGGTCCCTATGGTTCTATTCTTATAGTCTGCATCCCATCATATGGACCAGTGTCCCCTATGGTTCTAGCTATGGTCGGGAAATTCCCCTCATACGGGACAGTGGTCCCCTATGGCCTAATCTATGTTTGTGAATCCCCCATATGGATCCAGTGGTTACCCTATGGTTCATCTATAGTCTGGACATCCCCTCATATGGACCAGTGGTCCCATGGTTCTATCTATGGTCTGACAATCCCCTCATAACGGGACCAGTGGTTCCCCTAGGCTCGAGCTATGGTTTGATATCCCCTCATAGGGAATCAAGAGTGGTTCCCCTATGGTTCTTCTATAGTCGGGAAATCCCCTCATACGGACAGTGGTCACCAGGGTTCTATCTAGTCGAATCCCCTCATTGGACCGTGGTCCCCTATGGTTATATATATGGGTCTGACATTTCCCCTAATTACAGGGGACAGTGGTCCCCTATGGCTCTATCGATGGTTTGATATATCCCCTCATATGGATTCAGGTGGTCCCCTATGGTTCTATCTATATTCTGACATCCCCTCATAGGACCAGTGGTTCCCCTATGGTTCTATCGATAGTCTGACATCCCCTCATATGGACCAGTGGTCCCCTATGGTTCTATCTATGGTTGACATCCCCTCATAGGACCAGTGGTCCCCTATGGCTCTATCATGTTTGATATCCCTGCTATGTGGACCAGTGGTCCCTATGGTTATATCTATAGTTGCTTGACATCCCCTCATATGGACCAGGGGTCCCCTATGCTCTAATCTATGGTTTGATATCCACTCATATGGAACAGTGGTCCCCTATGGTTCTATTTTCTAGTCTGACATCCCTATACGGACAGTGGTCACCTAGGGCTTATCTATGGCTTGATATCCGCCTATAGGATCAGTGGTCCCCTATGGTTCTATATATAGTCTGAATCCCCTCATATGGCCAGTGTCCCCTATGGTTCTATCTATGGTCTGACATCCCATCATATGGACCGTGTGTAAACTATGGTTCTATCTATGGTCTGAATCCCCCTAATATGGCCGTGGTCCCCCTATGGTTTTTCATAGTCTGGACCATCCACCTCATATGTACCAGGGGTCCCTATGGTCTATCTATGGTCTGGGAAAATCCCTAATATGGACAGTGGTCCCGTTAGGTTCTATCTATGGTTGATAATCCCTCATATGGCAGTGGTCCCCTTTATGGTTATATCTTAGTCTGACATCCCCTCATACGGACAGTGGTCCCCTATGTTCTTCGATCCTATATCGGACATCCCCCAAACAGGACCGTGGTTCCCCTTGGTTCTTATTATAGTGACATCCACCATATGGAACAGTGGTCCCCTATGGTTCTATCTTTGGTCTGAAATCACCTAATACGGACCAGGGGCCCCCATGGCTTTATCTATAGTCTGACATCCCCTCAACAGACAGTGGGTACCCTATGGTTCTATCTATGGGTCTGACATCCATCATATGGACCGTGGTACATAGGTTTCTATCTATGGTCTGACATCCCCCCTCATACTGGATCAGTGGTCCCCTATGGTTATACTATGGTCTCGAAATCCCCTCATATGGCCAGTGGTCCCCTACTGGTTCATATAGAGTCTGACATCACCTTTTCTATGGACCAGTGGTTCCCCTATGGTTCTAATCTATGGTC
This sequence comes from Hymenochirus boettgeri, assembly GCA_019447015.1. Taxonomy (NCBI): domain Eukaryota; kingdom Metazoa; phylum Chordata; class Amphibia; order Anura; family Pipidae; genus Hymenochirus; species Hymenochirus boettgeri. The sequence goes on along the minus strand of JAACNH010001630.1, from coordinate 44,609 downwards.
TGACATTCCCCTTATATGACCAGGGTCCCTATGGTTTCCTATCGATGGTCTGACATCCCTCATACGGACAAGTGAGTACCCTATGGTTTCTATTATAGTCTGAATTCCCCTTATATGGGACCAGTGGTCCCCTATGGCTCTATATAATTGGTTTGATATGCCCTCATATGGTCAGTGCTGTCACCCTATGGTTCTATATATAGGTCTGACATCCCTCCTCATATGGACCCAGTGGTTCCCCTCTGGTTTCTATCTATGGTTTGATATCCCCTCATAGGATTAGTGGTTTCCCTATGGTTCTAATCTCTAGTCTGGACATCCCTCATATGAGACAGTGGTCACCTTGGTTTTATCTATAGCGGAATTTTCCCCTCCTATGGCATCAGTGGTCCCTATGGTTCTATTATGGGTTTGATATACCCTATATTGATCAAGGGGGTCCCTATGGTTTGTCTATCTATAGTCTGACAGTCCCCTCATATGACCAGTGGGTCCCCTATGGTTCTAATCTATGGTTTGATATCCCCTCATATGGGAACCAGTGGTCCCCTAGGGTTCATCTATAGGTGTGAGATTCCCCTACTAGGATCAGTGGTCCCCTATGGGTTCTATCTATAGGTCTGACATCCCTCATAGGGACCAAGTGGTCCCCTAGGTTCTAATCTATAGTCTGGGACATCCCCCTATATGGATTCAGTGGGTCCCCTATGGTTCTATCTATGGTTTGATATACCCTCATATGGATCAGTGGTCCCCTAGGGTTCTCTTCTATAGTTCTGACATCCCCCTCATAGGACCAGGGTCCCCTATGGTTCTATCTATATGTCTAAACATCCCTCATATGGACGTGGTCCACTATGGTTTATCATAGTCTGACATCATAATCTGACCAGTGGTCCCCTATGTTCATCTATAGTCTGCATCCCTCATACAGACCAGTGGTCCCCTATGGTTCTTTCCCCCTCTATGTCTGAACATCCCCTCATAGGACAGGGTCCCTCTGGTTATATCTATGGTTTGATATTCCCCTTTAATAGGACAAGTGGTCCCCTATGGTTTATATCTTTGGTCTGACACAGTTGGTACCCTATGGTCTATCTATGGTCTGAACATCCTCATATGGACAGTGGTCCCCTATGGTTCACCAGTGGTCCCCTATGGTTCTATCTATGATCTGACATCCCCTCATATGGACCAGTGGTCCCCTATGGTTCTATCTATAGTCTGACACCCCCCTCATATGGACCAGTGGTCCCCTATGGTTCTATCTATGGTTTGATATCCCCTCATATGGATCAGTGGTCCCCTATGGTTCTATCTATAGTCTGACATCCCCTCATATGGACCAGTGGTCCCCTATGGTTCTATCTATAGTCTGACATCCCCTCATATGCACCAGTGGTCCCCTATGGTTCTATCTATGGTTTGATATCCCCTCATATGGACCAGTGGTCCCCTATGGTTCTATCTATGGTTTGATATCCCCTCATATGGACCAGTGGTCCCCTATGGTTCTATCCAGATCCTATTGGTTGAAACTTCCCCTTTATTATTTTGTCATTTCCAAACTGTCCCATTTTCTATTTGGATCCCTGGCCTAATTTTACACATATGGCAGCTCCACTTATTCAAAACTCTATTTCCCACCATTCACAGATAAACTGTATTTCTGTCACCCATTAACCTTGCAACTCTCCTTATTCCAGGAGGCTATTTTAGTCTCTGCTTCCCGCTGGGGGTGATGTGCAGTAAGTGGAAGGTCGAGAGGACAGAACATTTTATTCTCAAATACTGACAGGTGCTTGGCTATTGGCAGCCAATCAAAAATGAAGATCCTAGTGAAAGGGGGAGAGGGACATTGTCCAATGTTTGATGGGAGAAACTGTAACAATAGATCACAGAGACAGAACATTCCTTCTCTGTATATTTATATTTATACACATGGGTGGGAGCTGCCATATTGTTTCCCTTAGACAGTAAAGTATGAGGGTATAACTTATTGTATGTACAGAACATTCCTTCTCTGTATATTTATACATATGGGTGGGAGCTGCCATATTGTTTCCCTTAGACAGTACAGTATGAGGGTATAGCTTATTGTATGCCTAGCGGTTGATATGAATGACATTTATATCAATATATAAACCCTGGAAAGACTGTGTTACTATCGGTGAGAATGACATTTATATAAAATATAAACCTGGAAAGACTGTGTTACTATCGGTGATGGAATGAACATTTATATACAATATAAACCCTGGAAAGACTGTGTTACTATCGGTGATATGAAATGAATTTATACAAATATAAACCCTGGAAAGAGCGTGTTACTATCGGTGTATGAATGACATTTAATACAATATAAACCCTGGAAAGACTGGTGTTACTATCGGTGTGATATGAATGACATTAATACAATATAAACCCTGGAAAGACTGTGTTACTATCGGTGATATGAATGACATTTATATACAGATATAAACCCTGGAAAGACTGTGTTACTATGTTGATATGATGACATTTATATACCAAATATAAACCCTGGAAAGACTGTGTACTATCGGTGATATGAATGACATTTATATACAATCAAACCCTGGAAAGACTGTGTTACTATTGGTGATATGAATGACATTTATATACAAATATAAACCCTGGAAAGACTGTGTACTATCGGGTGATATGAATGACATTTATATACAATATAAACCCTGGAAAACTGTGTTACTTGGTGATTGATGACATTTAATACATTAAAACCTGGAAGATGTGTACATTGGTGATATGAATGACATTTATTACAATATAAACCCTGAAAGACTGTTACTATGCGGGATATGAATGACATTTATATCAAAATATAAACCCTGGAAAGACTGTGTTTACTATCGTGTGATATGAATGACATTTATATACAAATATAACCCTGGAAAGACTGTTTACTATCGGTGATATGAATGACATTTATATACAAATAAAACCTGGAAAGACTGTGTTTACTATCGGTGATATGAATGACATTTATATACAAAATATAAACCCTGAACAGACTGTGTTACTATCGGTGAATGAATGACATTTATATACAAATAAAACCCTGGAAAGACTGTGTTACTATCGTGATATGAATGACATTTATATACATATAAACCCTGGAAAGACTGTGTTACTATCGGTGATTGAATGACATTTATATAAAATATAAACCCTGGAAAGACTGTGTTACTATCGGTGATCCATGAATGACAGTTATATAGAAATATAAACCCTGGAAAGAATCTTGTTACTATCGGTGATATGAATGACTTTATTACAAATAACCTGGAAAGATGTGTTTACGGTGAAGAATGACTTAAAAATATAAACCTGGAAAGACTGTGTTACTCGGTGATATGAATGACATTTTATATACAAATATAAACCCTGGAAAGACTGTTACTATTGTGATATGATGACATTTTTATATACAAATATAAACCCTGGAAAGACTGTGTTACTATCGGTGATATGAATGACATTTATATCAAATATAAACCCTGGAAAGCTTGTTACTATCGGTGATATGAATGACATTATATACAAATAAACACCTGAAAGACTGTTCTTATTCGGTGATGAATGACATTTATATACAAATATAAACCTGGAAAGTTATGTTCATCGGTGAGAGAATGAACATTTATATACAAATATAAAACCCTGGAAGACGTGTTACTATCTGGTGATATGAATGACCTGTTATATACAAATATATACACCCTGGAACGACTGTTTACATATCGGTGATATGAATGACATTTATATACAAATATAAACCCGGAAAGACTGTGTTACTATCGGTGATATGAATGACATTTATATACAGATATAAACCCTGGAAAGACTGTTATTGGTGATTGTGATATGAATGACATTTATATACAAATCAAACCCTGGAAAGACTATGTTACTAATCGGTGATATGAATGAATTATACACAAATATAAACCCTGGAAAGACTGTTACTATCGTGATATGAATGCATTTATATACAAATATAAACCCTGGAAAGACGTGTTACTATCGGTGATATGAATGACATTTATATACAAATATAAACCCTGGAAGACGTGTTACTATCGGTGATATGAATGACATTTATTAGAAAATAAACCCTGAAAACTGTTCTGTATGTTACTATTGGTGTATCATATGAATGACATTTATATACAATATAAACCCTGGAAAGACTGTGTTTACTATCGGTGATATGAATGAATTTATAACAAATAAACCCTGAAAGACTGTGTTTACCTATGGTGTTATATGAACCTGGAACGTTTATATGGTGGTATGAAACATTCATATCTAGAATTTTATACATACCCTGAGCAAGTCTTGTACAGTTACAAGAGTACTTAAATTAAACTAGCACTTATTACAACATGATAACATGAAGCAGACGTTTATCATCGGGTACTAGGATGACATTTATATACAAACCCCTAAAGTGTGTACACATATGAGTCTAATAAACACGTACCACAGCGTACTAGTACACAATGTTACCATGGAGCATCTATTAAACACGATTACCATAGCAGTACTATTAACACACGACCCCTATTACTGTAACATAGCAGACTGATTACAGACACGTCAGCTACTATTAAACAAGTCACTCATCTTAAACACGTACACATAGCAGTACTATTAACGTAACAACGTTTACAACGTTACATAGCAGTTATATTAAACAACGTTTACGCATAGCAGTACTATTAAACACGTTACGCATAGCACTACTATTAAACACGTACCATAGCAGTACTATTAAACACGTTAACATACAGTTATTAAAACACGTTACGCATCGCAGTACTTTTAAACCGTTACCATAGGTCATACTATTAAACACGGTACAGAGCGAATAACAGTATAGTAATAGCAGTAATTAGCAGTTCCATATATGATAAACACAGAGCACTACTATAACTGTCAGCTAGCAGTATATAAACACGGACACGCAGTACATACATCCATAGCTACATACGTTCATAACAACTATCACGTTCGCATAGCATTACGATTAAAACACGTTACCAATACAGTACTATTACAAACACGTAAGCATAGCATCTATTAACACGTTACCCATGAGCATACTATTAAACATGGTACACATAGCATACTTGTAAAAAACCACTGTACACTAGCAGTACTATTAACAGTTACCATAGCAGTACTATTAACAGGGTACACATAGCATACTATTGAACACGGTACATGCACGTACTATAAAACACGGTACACAAGCCAGTATCTATTAAACACGGTACACATAGCGTACATTTAAACACGTTACACATAGCAGTACTATAAACACGTTACACATAGCAGTACTATAAACACGGTACACATAGCAGTACTATTAAACACGGTACACATAGGCAACTTAAACAAGGTACACTAGCCCGTACTAAAACACGGTAACCACATAGCAAGTACTATTAAAACCACGGTACGCATAGCAGTACTATTAAACACGGAACGACATCCGGACTGCGTAGATCTATAACCGGTTCACATAGCGGTATATAACACGGTACCTACTGCAAAGCACGGACACATAGCGTACTATTAAACACGGTACACATAGCAGTACTATTGAAAACACGGTACATAGCAGACTATAGCAGGACAATACAGACTATTACCACGGTAAACATACAGCATTAACAGGTCATTAACGTACTTAAAACACGAGTACACATAGCAGTACTATTAAAACACAGTACAACCGTAGTGTTTAGAACATTGACACTCTCGCAGGTTAGCACGCCACCTGGACGCCTGGATACTTGGATTACAGGTGGACTAAGGTACACAACACCATTAAAGCTTTTTACTGTGGCGTATTACACAGGAGATTCGTTAAAATGTTCTAATGTGTTCTCCACAAATCATCTACTATTTATAACATTTTGAAAGCTAACATCTGATGGGTTGGGGAAAATCTTACACCATATTTGCACCGGATAAGAACTGCTTATGATAAACACTTGTGTATCCCTGAGGAAGGGGCCGTGAGTCACCTCTGTACCTTGTATGGACTGTGCAGCCCTGGAAGTAGGGGGCTCGGAGGATTTGCTCCTACCAACAGTGCGTCATAGTACATCCGGAACTGATATGTATCCACAGTGTACCCATAATGCAACACTGGGCGATACTGCGCAGTGTGGGTGTCTCCGTGATATGCAGTGCGTTGGTGCGTGATGGTCATGTGACCCCGTGTGTCAATATGTAACCGTTATCTCTCCCATTCTATTTGTCTCTCGCAGTGACTGGGCAGGTTCTCCGATGTGATGCCATTGTCGATTTAATCCACGATATTCAGATTGTGTCAACCACCAGGGAACTGTATCTAGAGGACTCCCCACTGCAACTGAAAATACAGGCCCTGGACTCAGAAGGTAACGGGGAGACGATGATTGATGTAAACTCAAACCCCCGTAAATGAGTTAGGGCCTTTAGTCAACAGTCCGGCACCATGCACATGTTCATTACTATACACAGTGTATCCATAGACAGGACATTCCTTCTCTGTATATTTATACATATGGGGGGGCTGCCATTGTTTCCCTTAGACATCAGTATGAGGGTAAGCTTATTGTGTACAGAACATTCCTTCTCTGTATTTTATATTTAAATATGGGTGGAGCTGCCATATTGTTTCCTTAGACAGTACAGTATGAGGGTATAGCTTATTGTGTGTGACAGAACATTCCTTCCTGTATATTTATTTATACATATGGGTGGGAGCTGCCATATTGTTTCCCTTGACAGTACAGTATGAGGGTATAGATTATTGTATGTACAGAAAATTCCTTCTCTGTATATTTATATTTATACATATGGGTGGGAGCTGCCATATTGTTCCCTTAGACAGTACAGTATGAGGGTATAGCTTATGGTGTACGAACATTCCTTCTCTGTTATTTATATTAACATATGGTGGGAGCTGCCATATTGTTTCCCTTAGCAGTACAGTATGAGGGTATAGCTTATTGTATGTACAGAACCTTCCTTCTCTGTATATTTATCATATGGGGGGAGCTGCCATATTGTTTCCCTTAGACAGTACAGTATGAGGGTATAGTTATGTATTTGTGTACAGAACATCTTCCTCTGGATATTTACATTGGGTGGGAGCTGCCATATTGTTCCCTTAGACAGTACAGTATGAGGAGTATATGTTATGTGTGTACAGAACATTCTTCTCTGTATATTTATACATATGGGTGGAGCTGCCATATTGTTTCCTTAGACAGTACAGTATGAGGGTATAGCTTATTGCTTGTACAGAACATTCCTTCTCTGTATATTTATTACATATGGGTGGGAGCTGCCATTGTTGTTCTTTCCTTAGACAGTACATATGAGGGTATAGCTTATTGTATGTACAGAACATTCCTTCTCTGTATATTTATATTTATACATATGGTGGGACTGCCATATTGTTTCCTTAGACAGTACGAACAGTATGAGGGTATAGCATTGTTATTATCAGAACATTCCTTCTCTGTATATTTATACATATGGGTGGGAGCTGCCATAATTTTCCCATTAGACAGTACAGTATGAGGGTATAGCTTATTGTGATGGACAGAACATTCCTTCTCTGATATTTATATTATTACATATGGTGGGACGCTGCCATATGTTTCCC
>JAACNH010001630.1:0-36314 GCA_019447015.1 Hymenochirus boettgeri | reverse complement strand
TAATTGGTTTAGTTAGTCCTGGGCCCTGCAGAGGGAATGGTAATTGGTTTAGTTAATCCTGAGCCCTGCAGAGGGGATGATAATTGGTTTAGTTAGTCCTGGTACACACAAGACAATATTTCGGTTGAATTAATTTGGGATTGATAGTGATTTATGACACCGGTCCTATTCGGGACAATTAAACATGTATTTATGTGTTCATTTCTTATATAGCGCTACACACTACACAGTTCTTTAGTAAATCATGACTGATTAAAATTGACCCATGTGTTCCAGATCTGGGAGTGTCTTGTGGACATGGATGTGTGACTGAGACGTTTGCCTTTTTTTTTTTTCCCCTTACCCAGGAGCGTTATGGGATATTGCCGTTTCTGTGAGGCTGTTAGCACATGGGGTCCCAGCCGTAGAGACAGGTAATTGTTCTCTTTACATAGTATTGGAGGTTGTATAAAGACATACGTCCATCTAGTCCAACCTTTATACCCTACCCATAATGTCTGTCTAACAGTTACATAGTAACATAGTATTGGAGGTTATATAAAGACATACGTCCATCTAGTCCAACCTTTATACCCTACCCATAATGTCTGTATAACAGTTACATAGTAACATAGTATTGGAGGTTTCTTCCCCCTCCACGGCTTCCAAGTCAGTACTGGGCTTCTTTTTACCCATTAACAGGCCTCAGGGGGGGAGAGGATACAAGGAAATATCCTGCTATACTGGATAATAGGTAAGCAGAATAACGGCACCTTCCCTGGACCCAACAAGGGCCCAGGACTGAAGAAAAACACAAACTTCTAGGAGCTCACTCTCCTTGCTGCTGCTCACATATGGGTGGGAGCTGCCATATTGTTTCCCTTAGACAGTACAGTATGAGGGTATAGCTTTTTGTATGTAGAGAACATTCCTTCTCTGTATATTTATACTTATACATATGGGTGGGAGCTGCCATATTGTTTCCCTTAGACAGTACAGTATGAGGGTATAGCTTATTGTGTGTACAGAACATTCCTTCTCTGTATATTTATACATATGGGTGGGAGCTGCCATATTGTTTCCCTTAGACAGTACAGTATAAGGGTATATAGCTTATTGTGTGTACAGAACATTATTTCTCTGTATATTTATACATATGGGTGGGAGCTGCCATATTGGTTGAACAATTTTCCCTTTATTACAATGTTTCTGGTGAAGCTGACCATTAATGTTTTTCAGAACAAAAATTTTTTCAGCATTACCTGTTTCACTTTTCTTCCAACTGGGTCCTTATTGACATGATTGTTTCTTATGATTTGTGTTAGTTACACTATAACATTGATATGGACACATCTGCCCTCTTGCTGCTTTGAAATAAAATTCCCTGGATAGTAGATTTACTGATAGGTTCTGCCATCTGGTGGTTAAAAGTGTCATTACCATAAATGTGTGTACTTAAATTTTACATATTCCACAAGCCACAGCGCTTTACAATTATTTAACCCATTTGCATCAGGCCCTACCTTAATACTGACAGATTGTCTACCAATCAGATCTTTCCAATCAGTTCATAGTTGTACTAAAAGGTTCCAAGCCCCTAACCAATCTGCCCCTTTAATTTCCTCTCCCAGCCCACAGGTGGCTACAGCAGGAACTGGGTGAGAATTTGCTGCTCCGGTACCTGTCCTGGATTGTCTACCCAGTGGCGCTGGTTTCATTCTCTACTGGATTCGCTCAAAGCATCACCCCCCACTCAGGAGGTAATTGCATCAAATTGCTGCCGGGCATACTCCCTGTCCTAGTATTGTTCCCTGAAATACCTCGTCCTAGTATTGCTCCCTGGAATACCTCGTCCTAGTATTGTTCCCTGGAATACCTCGTCCTATTATTGTTCCCTGGAATACCTCATCCTAGATGTTCCTGGAATACCCCTGTCCTATCCTAGTATTGATCCCTGGCATAACCTCTTGTCCTAGTAATGTTTTCCTGGCATACCTCTTCCTAGTATTGTTTCCTGGCATACCTCTTGTCCTAGCATTGTTTCCTGGAATACCTTGGTCCGTATTGTTCCCTGGCATACCTCTGTCCTAATATTGTTTCCTGGAATACCTCATCCTAGTATTGTTCCCTGGCATACCTCTGCCAGATGTTTCCTGGAATACCATCCTAGTTTCCCGGCATACCTCTTTGTCCTGCATTCCCTGAGCCTCCGTGCCATAATTGTTTCCTCCTGGAATACCTCATCCTAGTATTGTTCCTGGCCCTCCCTCTTGTCCTAATGTTTCCGGAATACCCATCCTAGATGTCCCTGGCATACCTCTTGTCCTAGGGTATGTCCTGGCATACCTCTTGTCCTAGTATGTGTTCCCTGGCATCCTCTGTCCTAGTATTGTTCCCTGGCATACCCTTGTCCTAGATGTCCCTGGCATACCTCTGTCAGTATTGTTCCCTGGCATACCCTTGTCCTAGTATTGTTCCCTGGCTACCTCTTGTCCTAGTATTGTTCCCTGGCATACCTCTTGTCCTAGTTTTGTTCCCTGGCATACCTCTTGTCCTAGTATTGTTCCCTGGCATACCTCTTGTCCTAATATTGATTTCCAGCATGCCTCCTGTCCTAGTATTGTTTTCCCTGGCATACCACTTGCCCTAATATGATTTTCCGGCATGCCCCTTGTCCTAGTATTGTTTTCCCTGGCATACCTCTTGTCCTAATTGTTTCCTGGAACTCTTCTTCCTGGTATTGTTCCCTGGACTAACCTCTTGTCCTCATTGTTTCCCTTGCTACCGGACCTCTTGTCCTAGTATTGTTTCCCTCGGCATACCTCCACTGATGGGTTAGTACCCCTGGCATACTCTTGTCTAATATTGATTTCCGGCATGCCTCCTGTCCTAGTATTGTTCCCTGGCATACCACTTGTCCTAATATTGTTTCCTGGAATACCTCATCCTAGTATTTGTTCCCTGGCATACCACTTGTCCTGACATTGTTCCCTGGCATACCTCTTGTCCTAATATTGTTTCCTGGAATACCTCATCCTAGTTTGTTCCCTGGCTACCTCTTGTCCTAGTATGGTTTCCTGGAATCTTCGTCCTGGTATTGTTCCCTGGCATACCTCTTGCCCTAGTATTGTTCCCTGGCATACCTCTTGTCCTAAATATGATTTCCGGCATGCCTCCTGTCCTAGTATTGTTCCCTGGCATACCTCTTGTCCTAGTATTGTTTCCTGGAATACTTCATCCTGGTATTGTTCCCTGGCATACCTTTTGTCCTGGCATTGTTCCCTGGCATACCTCTTGTCCTAGTATTGTTCCCTGGCATACATCTTGTCCTAGTATGGATTTCTGATGCCTCCTGTCCTAGTATTGTTCCCTGGCATACCACTTGTCCTAATATTGATTTCCGGCATGCCTCCTGTCCTAGTATTGTTCCCTAGCATACCACTGTGTCTAAATTGTTCCCTAGCATACCTCCTGTCCTGTATTGTTCCCTGGCATGCCTCCTGTCCTAGTATTGTTCCCTTGCATACCTCTTGTCCTAGTTTGTTCCCTGGCATCCCTCTTGCACTAATATTGATTTCCGGCATGCCCTGTCCTAGTATTGTTCCCTGGCATACCACTTGTCCTAATATTGATTTCTGGAATGCCTCCTGTCCTAGTATTGTTCCCTGGCATACCACTTGTCCTAATATTGATTTCCGCATGCCTCCTGTCCTAGTATTGTCCCTAGCATACCACTTGTTCTAACATTGTTCCCTAGCATACCTCCTGTCCTACTATTGTTCCCTGGCATGCCTCCTGTCCAGTATTGTTCCCTGGCTGCCTCCTGTCCTAGTATTGTTCCCTGGCATACCCTTGTCCTAATTGATTTCCCATGCCTCCTGTCCTAGTATTGTTCCCTGCATACCTCTTGTCCTAATATTGATTTCCGGCATGCCTCTGTCCTAGTATTGTTCCCTGGCATACCACTTGTTCTAACATTGTTCCCTATGCATACCTCCTGTCCTATTATTGTTCCCTGGCATTCCCTGTCCTAGTATTGTTCCCTGGCATGCCTCCTGTCCTAGTATTGTCCCTGGCATACCTCCTGTCCTAGTATTGTTCCCTGGCATACCTCGTCCTAGTATTGTCCATGGCATACCCTCGTCAGTATTGTTCCCTGGCATACCTCCTGTCCTGATTGTTCCAGGGCATACCTCCGTCCTAGTATTGTTCCCTGGCATACCTCGTCCTAGTATTGTTCCCTGGCATACCTCGTCCTAGTATTGTTCCCTGGCATACCTCGTCCTAGTATTGTTCCCTGGCATACCTCGTCCTAGTATTGTTCCCTGGCATACCTCCTGTCCTAGTATTGTTCCCTGGCATACCTCCTGTCCTAGTATTGTTCCCTGCATACCTCTGTCCTAGTATTGTTCCATGGCATACCTCCTGTCCTAGTATTTTCCCTGTTCCCTGGCATACCTCCTGTCCTAGTATTGTTCCCTGGCATACCTCGTCCTAGTATTGTTTCCCTGGCATACCTCCTGTCCTAGTATTGTTCCATGGCATACCTCCTGTCCTAGTATTGTTCCCTGGCATACCTCCTGTCCTAGTATTGTTCCCTGGCATACCTCCTGTCCTAGTATTGTTCCCTGGCATACCTCCTGTCCTAGTATTGTTCCCTGGCATACCTCCTGTCCTAGTATTGTTCCCTGGCATACCTCCTGTCCTAGTATTGTTACCTGGCATACCTCCTGTCCTAGTTTTGTGGCCTGACAAACCACCTATTGTTTCCTTCAGTCTCATTCTCAACCCACAGGTTCCGGAATCCCGGAACTTAAAACCATTCTCACCGGAGTGATTTTAGAGGAATATCTCACAATTAAGAATTTTGGGGCCAAAGTCGTTGGCTTGACCTGTACCCTGGCCGCTGGCAGCACCATGTTCCTGGGCAAAGTGGTGAGTTGAGGTGAAATCTTATGTATTCTGAATCCTCATTAACAGTGTCCATATAGAGCTACAAAATGTAGGTTTTAGGACTCTGGGACGTATTTCTAAATCACGGTATCACAATTTAGCAATTCCTCATTGGTTGTATATTTACACTGAACGTTGGACATAGAATACCGCAATGGTATTCTCCGGGGATCTTAAATCTAAGATCGTGTTGTGCCTGGCGTTACGATCGTGTTATCGTAGATTTATGATCGTTATTGCTAATTTATGAACGTTATCGTAAATGAAGAACGCTAAACCATTCAAAAATTAACAATTGGTTTAACGATTGTAAACCGATTGTTAAAGGCGCAGTATCGCTAAAAAGCAATACCGCGCCTGTGTACATATTGCCCTTTGCAGGATCTGTGGAAGATTTGTTACTGGCCCCTAAACACCCCCTGCACATACACAATACGCTGCTGAATGCTGCTTCCCACCGGCGTTTGCTGCCTCTCAGTATCTGCAGTGCGTGTTTGTATATATAACGAGTGTACATCATTACGTAACACACTAATGCACAGACAGAACAGCACAGCATACCAATATATTAAGAAAGGCTTGTGTGTGCTGCCCGACATGATATGGGGGGGGTATGTGTTCTGTTTTTGGGGAATGAAGCCAGACTGTATCCATGAACCAATAATTCTAGCAAAGAAGTATTTGCCAGACCAATGCTGGAGATCCACAGTTTGTATCCATCTCTTCCCTCACCAGGGACCCTTTGTTCACCTCTCTAGCATGATTGCCGCCTTCCTGGGGAAGATGAGATCATCCGTCAGTGGGGATTATGAGGTAGGTGGAGCTAAGTGTTCTAAAACACTGGGGCAGTGAATGTTACCCACTTCCGGGGCTGTTATGAACCAGAAACCCCACGTGATCCACCCAAGACATGCCCACTTCGGGACAAGGGTGTTTAGACTTAATTCAAGCAGGTTCATCCATCTTCAGTTTATGTTTTATATGATATACAAATACACTTTGGGAAGTGATTAAGACAACAAGAAGTTCCCCTTCATTTTACCTTTTTCTGTAAAATGCAAATGTCTCCTACATAAAAATTTAATTTTTTTTTAAATCCGATTAAAATACTTTAACATAAACAGCCAAAATATAAAAGGTCCTAAATATATTTCTAAATAATTTGCTAAATAACATCAGCAGCAATGTTGAGAAATTTGCTTCCTGATGTCACTACATCCTGTTAGTATTGCCCCGCCCTCTTTCTGGACCAGATACAAATCTGCACGTGCTCAGTGAGTTCTCTAAAGCCAGTCATAGATTAGCTGTAATTGTCAACAAAATTTAGGGTTTCCGGGGGAACAAATCCATGAAATGAAGTGACAGATTCTCATTCTGTCCCTTTGTACTCTGTATGGCCTTTTTGATTGGCTCCTATTGTTTGTTCTGCAGAACAAAAGCAAAGAACACGAGATGTTGGTGGCGGCTGCAGCGGTCGGAGTTTCTACCGTCTTTGGGGCGCCAATTAGCGGTAAGGCCAATTGTCCTCTCCGACTTCATTATTTAATTCTATTCATCTTATAAATCTAAAAAAAACCTCATAGCCAATAAAAAAACAAATGTCCCATCAACTGACCAATGAAAAGACGAGACACGGGAACAGAAATTAAAAAGAATATCATTGGCTTGTTTAATGTTTAGAACAGGGATGTCACAACTACACCTCCCAGCATTCCCTGTAACTGTAATGACTAACAATAATAACAATGCTATTTCTCTGGCACGCAGGCGTCCTGTTTAGCGTGGAAGTCATGTCATCCCACTTTGCCATCAGGAATTACTGGCGTGGTTTTTTCTCGGCCACGTGCGGTGCTTTCATGTTTCGACTCTTAGCCGTGTTCAATAGTGAGCAGGGTAAGTCACCCCAGTGTGGAAATCATGGACGTATCCGTGACGTAATCTGAATTTCGTAGTTTGACCAATGTATTTCCTAGGTGACCCCTCGACTCTATAAAACCATCTCTATGGTTTAACGGGTAAATAAAAATGTAACTGTCACTTCATATCCAACCACTAGAGGCTCCATAAATATTATAATAACAATTCAATATTATTCTGTTTGTTCTTTTTTAATCCCCATTAGAAACCATCATGGCTGTGTTCAAAACCAACTTCAAGATCAACTTCCCCTTCGACCTCCCTGAGACTTTTTTCTTTGCCCTGTTGGGGTAAGAATTGGTTCAGTCCTTAAAGGGCAAGTTAAAGCTGGTTTAATAATGATGTTCATATGTTTCTGTTGAATGAGGAATCTAGGACCATAGACTATTCAATATGAAGAATGGGGTAAGGGAGGGTAAGAATTAAATTATCAGCCATATCTCTTCCACAGTCAATAAACATGGGACACCCATCAAATTCTCTCATACATTGTCCCTCCTGTCTTAAACTTGCTAGGCATCATGGGTAGGCCACTATGGACTCTGCTTGATGGACTTGTGTCTTTGTTCAACCTTGATTGCTGAGTCTCTCTGTTGATGTTCTATTTAGGGCGATATGCGGGGTGGTGAGCTGTGCCTATCTGTTCTGTCAACGCTGGTTCCTGGGATTCGTCAGGAGGAATTCCATCACATCAAAGTTACTGGCCTCAGAGTAGGTGACCTTGTCGGTGACCTTGTCATTAGGTCAATGGGGGGGAATGAAGATCCCTGATTTTGTTACACTGGAGGGGTATACACACTAGTGATTAAAAACACAGGAATTCTTAGTCCAGTCATAGTTGATAACAGTCCGAAATCTGCTGGACAGTCCCGACCCTTCATGGTGGCCAATGGCTATAGGTATAGACCTCTAGGTCTTCTCCAACCCTGTTCCAGGTCTGGGACTATTATCTGATTCTGTTGCACAGGAGCATTGCTAGGGGCACCCAGACAGACACTGGTTTATTAACACCTATGGGACCTTATGGTACTAGATTACGTCAGTCACTAACTGGTATCTTTCTATCTCCCCAGTAAACCCATCTACTCAGCATTGGTGGCTCTCCTTATATCATCCATAACCTTCCCCGAGAGTCTGGGGCAGTTCCTGGCTTCAAGGGTAAGTTCCCACTGGCAAATACAGAATTGTGCTTGGACCCTTCATAGTAACATAGTAATTGGGGTTGAATAAAGACATACCTCCATCAGTACAACCTTTATACCCTACCAATACCAATAATGTCTGTATAACAGTTAGATAGTAACATAGTATTGTAGGTTGTATAAAGACATACGTCCATCTAGTCCAACCTTTATACCCTACCCTTAAGTCTGTATAACAGTTTACATAGTAACATAGTATTGGAGGTTGTATAAAAACATATGTCAATCTAGTCCCAACCTTCATACCCTACCCATAATGTCTGTATAAACAGTTACATAGTAATATATTGGAGGTTGTATAAAGATATACGTCCATCTAGTCCAACCTTTATATCCTACCCATAATGTCGTCTACCGTACATAGTAACATAGTGTTGTAGGTTGTATAAAGACATACGTCCATCTAGTCCAACCTTTAGACCTAACCCACTAATGTCTGTCTAACAGTTACATAGTAACATAGTATTGAGGTTGTATAAAGACATACGTCCATCTAGTCCAACCTTTATAACCCCTACCCATATGTCTTCTCTAACAGTTACATAGTAACATAGTATGGAGGTTGAATAAAGAACTACGTCCATCTAGTCCAACCTTTATACACTACCCATAATGTCTGTATAACAGTTTACATAGTAACATAGTATTGGAGGTGGTATAAAGACATACGTCCACTAGTCCAACCTTATTACCCTACCCATAATGTCTGTTATAACAGTTTACATAGTAACATAGTATTGGAGGTTGTATAAACGATACGTCCCATCTAGTCCAACCTTTATACCCTACCCATAATGTCTGTATAACAGTTACATAGTAACATAGTATTGGAGGTTGAATAAAGACATACGTCCATCTATCCAACCTTTTATACCCTACCACTAAGTCTGTCTAACAGTTACATAGTAACATAGTATTGGAGTGGTATAAAGACTACGTCCATCTAGTCCAACCTTTATACCCTGCCCATATGTCTGTATATACAGTTACATAGTAAACATAGTATTGGAGGTTGTATATAAAAGACATACGTCCATCTATCCAACCTTTATACCCTACACATATGTCTGTTATAACAGTTACATAGTACATAGTATGTGGAGGTGAATAAAGACATACGTCCATCTAGTCCAACCTTTTAACCCTACCCTAATGCTGTATACAGTTACATAATATAGTATTGGAGTTGTATAAAGACATACGTCCATCTAGTCCTAACACTTTATACTCCTACACCCATACTGTCTGTATAACAGTTACATAGTAACATAGTATTGGAGGTGTATAAAGACATACCCATCAAGTCCAACCTTTATACCCTACCCATATGTCTGTATAACAGTTACATAGTAACAATATGGAGGGTTGTATAAGACCTACGTCCATCTAGTCCAACCTTTATACCCTACCCATAATGTCTGTTAAACAGTACATAGTAACATAGTATTGGAGGTTATATAAGACATACGTCCATCTAGTCCAACATTTACCCTACCATAATGTCTGTTCAACAGTTACATATAACTAGTATTGGAGGTGTATAAGACATACGTCCATCTAGTCCACCTTTATCCCTACTCATAATGTCTGTCTAACAGTTACATAGTAACATAGTATTGGAGGTTGTATAAAGACATACGTCCATCTAGTCCAACCTTTATACTCCTACCCATAATGTCTGTATAACAGTTACATAGTACATAGTATTGGAGGTTGTATAAAGACATACCTCCATCAAGTCCACCACCTTTATACCCTACCCATAATGTCTGTCTAACAGTTACCGTAACATAGTATTGGAGGTTATATAAAGACATACGTCCATCTAGTCCAACCTTTATCCCTACCCAATGTCTGTCTAACAGTTACATAGTAACATAGTATTGGAGGTTGTATAAAGACATACGTCCATCTAGTCAACCTTTTATCCTACTCATAATGTCTGTCTAACAGTTACATAGTACATAGTATTGGAGGTTGTATAAAGACATTAGTCCATCTAGTCCAACCTTTATACCCTACCATAAGTCGTCTGTAGTAACGTTTACATAGTAACATAGTATTGGAGGTTGTATAAAGACATAGTCCATCTAGTCCAACCTTTATACCCTACCCATAATGTCTGTCTAACAGTTACATAGTAACATAGTATTGGAGGTTGTATAAAGACATACGTCCATCTAGTCCAACCTTTATACCTGCCCATAAGTCTGTATAACAGTTACATAGTAACATAGTATTGGAGGTTGTATAAAGACATACGTCCATCTAGTCCAACCTTTATACCCTACCCATAATGTCTGTATAACAGTTACATAGTAACTAGTATTGGAGGTTGATAAAGACATACGTCCATCTAGTCCAACTTTATACCCTACCCTAATGTCTGTATAACAGTTACATAGTAACATAGTATTGGAGGTTGTATAAAGACATACGTCCATCAGTCCAACCTTTATACTCTACCCATAATGTCTGTATAACAGTTACATAGTAACATAGTATTGGAGGTTGTATAAAGACATACCTCCATCAAGTCCAACCTTTATTACCCTACCATAATGTCTGTATAACAGTACACATAGTAACATAGTATTGGAGGTTGTATAAAGACTACGTCCATCTAGTCCAACCTTTATACCCTACCCATAATGTTCTGTCTAACATTACATATAACATAGTATTGGAGGTAATAAGACATACGTCCATCTAGTCAACCTTTATAACCCTACCCATAATGTCTGTCTAACAGTTACATAGTAACATAGTATTGGAGTTGTATAAAGACATACGTCCATCTAGTCCAACCTTTATAATCTACCCATAAGTCTGTCTAACAGTTACATAGTAACTAGTATTGGAGGTTGTATAAAGACATACGTCCATCTAGTCCAACCTTTATAACTCTACCCATAATTCTGTATAAACAGTTACATAGTAACATAGTATTGGAGGTTGTATAAAGACATACCCCATCTAAGTCCAACCTTATTACCCTCCCATAATGTCTGTCTAAACAGTTACATAGTAACATAGTATTGGAGTTATATAAGACATCCGTCATAGTCCAACCTTATACCCTACCCATAATGTCTGTCTAACAAGTTACATAGTAACATAGTATTGAGGTTGTATAAAGACATACGTCCATCTAGTCCAACCTTTATACCCTACCCATAATGTCTGTCTAACAGTTACATAGTAACATAGTATTGGAGGTGGTGTATAAAGACATACCTCCATCAAGTCCAACCTTTTACCCTACCCATAATGTCTGTATAACAGTTACATAGTTAACATAGTATTGGAGGTTGTATAAGACCTACGTCCATCTAGTCCAACCTTTATACCCTACCATAATGCTGTCTAACAGTTACATAGTAACATAGTATTGGAGGTGATAAAAGACATACGTCCATCTAGTCCAACCTTTATACCCTAACCCATAATGTCTGTCTAACAGTTACATAGTAACATAGTATTGGAGGTTGTATAAGACATACGTTCCATCTAGTCCATTTATACTACTACCCATAATGTCTGTCTAACAGTTACATAGTAACATAGTATTGGAGGTTGTATAAAGACATACGTCCATCTAGTCCAACCTTATACCTCTACCCATAATGTCTGTATAACAGTTACATAGTAACATAGTATTGGAGGTTATTAAAGACATACGTCCATCTAGTCCAACCTTTATACCCTACCCATAAATGTCTGTCTAACAGTTACAGTAACATAGTATTGGAGGTTTGTATAAAGACATACGTCCATCTGTCCAACCTTTATATCCTACTCATAATGTCTGTCTAACAGTTACATAGTAACATAGTATTGGAGGTTGTATAAGACATTCGTCCATCTAGTCCAACCTTTATACCCTACCCATAATGTCTGTATAACAGTTACATAGTACTAGTATTGGAAGTTGTATAAAGACATACGTCCATCTAGTCAACCTTTATACCTACCCAAAATGTCTGTTCTAACAGTTACATAGTAACATGTATTGGATGTTGTATAAAGACATACCTCCATCAAGTCAACCTTTATACCCGTACCCATCAATGTCTGTATAACAGTTACATATAACATAGTATTGGAGGTTGTATAAAGATATACGTCCATCTAGTCCAACCTTTATATCCTACCCATAATGTCTGTCTAACAGTTACATAGTAACATAGGTGTAGTTGTTGTATAAGACATACGTCCATCTGTCCAACCTTTATACCCTACCCATCAGTCTGTCTAACAGTTACATAGTAACAAGTTATTTGAGGTTGTATAAAGACATACGTCCATCTAGTCCAACCTTATACCTACCCATAATGTCTGTCCTAACAGTTACATAGTAACATAGTATTGGAGGTTGAATAAAGACATACGTCCATCTAGTCCAACCTTTATCACTACCCATAATGTCTGTATAACAGTTACATAGTACATAGTATTGGAGGTGGTATAAAGACATACGTCCATCTAGTCAACCTTTATACCCTACCCATAATGTCTGTTATAACCAGTTACATAGTAACATAGTATGGAGGTTGTATAAAGACATACTTCCATCTAGTCCAACCTTTTATACCCTACCCATAATGTCTGTAAACGTTTACATAGTAACATAGTATTGTAGGTTGAATAAAGACATACGTCCATCTATCAACCTTTATACCCTACCCATAATTCTTCTGTTACACAGTTACATAGTAACATAGTATTGGAGGTTGTATAAAGACATACGTCCTCTAGTCAACCTTTATGACCCTGCCCATAAGGTCGGTATAACAGTTACATAGTAACATAGTATTGGAGGTTGTAAAGACATACTTCCATTCTCAACCTTTATACCCTACCATAATGTCTGTATAACAGTTACAAGTAACATAGTTATTGGAGGTTGAATAAAGACATACGTCCATCTAGTCCAACCTTTATACCCTACCCATAATGTCTGTATAACAGTTACATAGTAACATAGTATTGGAGGTTGTTATAAAGACATTACGTCCATCTAGTCCAAACCTTTATCTCTACCCATAATGTCTGTATAACATTACATAGTAACATAGTATGGAGGTGATAAAGACATACACTCCATCAGTCCAACCTTTTATACCCTACCCATAATGTCTGTATAACAGTTACATAGTAACATAGTATTGGAGGTTGTATAAAGACCTACTTCCATCTAGTCCAACCTTTATACCCACCCATAATGTCTGTCTAACGTTACATAGTAACATAGTATTGGAGGTTATATAAAGACATAACGTCCATCTAGTCCAACCTTTATACCCTACCCATAATGGTCTGTCTAACAGTTACATAGTAACATAGTATTGGAGGTTGTATAAAGACATACGTCCATACTAGTCCAACCTTTATACTCTACCCATTAATGTCTGTCTAACAGTTACATAGTAACATAGTATGTGAGGTGTAAAAGAATACGTCCATCTAGTCCAACCTTTATACTCTACCCATAATGTCTGTATAACATTACATAGTAACATAGTATTGGAGGTTGTATAAAGACATACCTCCATCAAGTCCAACCTTTATACCCTACCCATAATGTCGGTCTAACAGATTACATAGTAACATAGTATGGGAGGTATTAAAGACATACGTCCATCTAGTCCAACCTTTATACCCCCCATACTGTCTGTCTAACGTTACATAGTAACATAGTATTGGAGGTTGTTATAAAGACATACGTCCATCTAGTTCCAACCTTTATAACCCTACCCATATGGTCTGTCTAACAGTTACATAGTACATAGATTGGAGGTTGTATAAAGACATACCTCCATCAAGTCCAACCTTTTATACCCTACCCATAATGTCTGTAATAACAGTTACATAGAACATAGTATTGGGGGTTGTATAAAGACTCCGTCCATCTAGTCCAACCTTTATACCCTCACCCATAAGTCTGTCTACCAGTTACATAGTAACATAGTATTGGGTTATTAAAGACATACGTTCCATCTAGTCCAACCTTTATACCCTACCCATAATGTCTGTCTAACAGTTACATAGTAACATAGTATTGGAGGTTGTATAAAGAAAGAAGTCCATCTAGTCCAACCTTTATACTCTACCCTAATGTCTGTCTAAACAGTTACATAGTAACATAGTATTGGAGGTTGTATAAGACATACGTCCATCTAGTCAAACCTTTACTCTACCCATAATGTCTGTATAACAGTTACATAGTAACATAGTATTGGAGGTTATATAAAGACATACGTCCTCTAGTCCAACCTTTATAACCTACCCATAATGTCTGTCTACAGTTACATAGTAACTAGTATTGGAGGTTGTATAAAGACAAACGTCCATCTAGTCCAACCTTTAATATCCTACTAATAATGTCTGTCTAACAGTTACATAGTACATAGTATTGGGTTGTTTATAAAGACATTCGTCCATCTAGTCCAACCTTTATACCTACCCATAATGTCTGTATAACAGTTACATAGTAACATAGTATTGGAAGGTATAAAGACATACGTCCATCTAGTCCAACCTTTATACCCTACCTACATAATGTCTGTCTAACAGTTTACATAGTAACATAGTATTGGAGGTTGTATAAAGACATACCTCATCAAGTCCAACCTTTCATACCCTACACCATAATGTCTGTATAACAGTTAAATAGTAACATAGTATTGGAGGTTGTATAAAGATTAAGTCCATTAAGTCCAACCTTTATATCCTAACCCATAATGTCTGTCTAACAGTTACATAGTAACATAGGTTGTAGGTTGTATAAAGACTACTCCATCTAGTCCAACTTTTATACCCTACCCATAATGTCTGTCTAACAGTTACTAGTAACATAGTGGGAGGTTGTATAAAGACATACGTCCATCTAGTCCAACCTTTATAACCCTACCCATAATGTCGTGTCTAACATTCCATAGTAACATAGTATTGGAGGTTGAATAAAGACATCGTCCATCTAGTCCAAACCTTTATACACTACCCATGTATGTATAGTATAACAGTTACTTAGTACATAGTATTGGAGGTGGTATAAAAGACATACGCCATCTAGTCCAACCTTTATACCCTACCCATAATGTCTGTATAACAGTTACATAGTAAACCTAGTATTGGAGGTTGTATAAAGACATAACGTCCATCTAGTCCACCTTTATACCCACCCATAATGTCTGTATAACAGTTTACATAGTAACATAGTATTGGAGGTTGAATAATAAAGACTACGTCCATCTATCCAACCTTTATACCCTACCCATAAGTCTGTCTAACAGTTACTTAGTAACATAGTATTGGAGGTTGTATAAAGACATAACGTCCATCTAGTCCAAACCTTTATACCCTGCCATAATGTCTGATAACAGTACATAGTAACATAGTACTTGGAGGTCTGTATAAGACATAACGTCCATCTAGTCCAACCTTTATACCCTACCCATAATGTCCTGATAACAGTTACATAGTAACATAGTATGGAGTTGATAAAGACATACGTCCATCTAGTCAACCTTTATACCCTACCATAATGTCTGTATAAATTACATAGTAACATAGTATGGAGGTTGTATAAAGAATACGTCCATCTAGTCCAAACCTTTATACTCTAACCCATAATGTTCTTATAACAGTTACATAGAAATAGTATTGGAGTTGTATTAAAGACATACCTCTCAAGTCCAAAAAAACCCCTTATCCCTACCCATAATGTCTGTATAACATTACATAGTAACAATATTGAGGTTGTATAAAGACCTACGTCCATCTAGTCCACCTTTATACCCTACCCATAATGTCTGTCTAACAGTTACATAGTACATAGTATTGGAGGTTTTATAAAGACATACGTCCATCTAGTCCAACCTTTATACCTACCCAAAATTCTGTCTAACAGTTACATAGTAACATAGTATTGGGAGTTGTATAAGACATACGTCCATCTAGTCCAACCTTTATACCCTACTCATAATGTCTGTCTAACAGTTACATAGTAACATAGTATTGGAGGTGTATAAAGACATTGCCATCTAGTCCAACCTTTACACACTACCATAATGTCGTATAACAGTTACATAGTAACATAGGAATTGGAGGTTGTATAAAGACATACCTCCTAGTCCAACCTTTATACCCTACCCATAATGTCTGTTAACATTACATAGTAACATAGTATTGGAGGTTATATAAAGACATACTGTCATCTAGTCCAACCTTTATACCTACCCATAATGTCTGTCTAAACAGTTACATAGTAACATAGTATTGGCAGGTTGTATAAAGACATACGCCATCTAGTCCAACCTTTATATCTACCTAATGTCTGTCTAACAGTTACATAGTAACATAGTTTGTGAGGTTGTATAAAGACATCGTCCATCTAGTCCAACCTTATACCTACACCATAATGTCTGTATAACAGTTACATAGTAACATGTATTGGAGGTTGTATAAAGACAATCGTCCATCTAGTCCAACCTTTATACCCTACCATAGTCTGTCTAACAGTTACATAGTAACATAGTATTGGAGGTTGTATAAAGACATACGTCCATCTAGTCCAACCTTTATACACCTGCCATAATGTCTGTATAACAGTACATAGTAACATAGTATTGGAGGTGTATAAAGAAATACGTCCATCTAGTCCAACCTTTATACCCTACCCATATTGTCTGTATAACAGTATTCAGTAACATAGTATTGGAGGTTGAATAAGAAAGTAAACGTCCATCTAGTCCAACCTTTATACCCTACCATAATGTCTGTATAACAGTACATAGTAAACATAGTATTGGAGGTTGTATAAAGACATACGTCCATCTAGTCCAACCTTTATACTCTACCCATAATGTCTGCTAAACAGTTACATAGTAAACATAGTATTGGAGGTTGTAATAAGACATACCTCATCAAGTCAACCTTTATACCCTACCCATAATGTCTGTATAACAGTTACATAGTTACATAGTATTGGAGGTTGTATAAAGACCATACGTCCATCTAGTCCAACCTTTATACCCTACCCATAATGTCTGTCTAACAGTTACATAGTAACCATAGTATTGGAGGTTATATAAAGACTACGTCCATCTAGTCCAACCTTTATACCCTACCTAATGTCTGTCTAACATTACATTTAACATATTTGGAGGTTGTTAATAAGAATACGTCCATCTAGTCCCACCTTTATACTCTACCATAATGTCTGTATAACAGTTAATAGTACATAGTATTGAGGTTGTATAAAGACATACCTCTATCAAGTCCAACCTTTATACCCTACCCCCATAATGTCGTCTAACAGTTACATAGTAACATAGTATTGGAGGTATATAAAGACATTACGTCCATCTAGTCCAAACCTTTTATACCCTACCCATAAGTCTGTCTAACGTTACATAGTAACATGTATTGGGGTTGTATAAAGACATACGTCCATCTAGTCAAACCTTTATATCCTAATCATAAGTCTGTCTAACAGTTACATAGTAACATAGTATTGGAGGTTGTATAAAGACATTCGTCCATCTAGTCCAACCTTTATACCCTACCCATATGTTCTGTCTAACAGTTACATAGTAACATAGTATGGAGGGTTGTATAAAGACATACGTCCATCTAGTCCAACCTTATATTCCTACTCATAATGTCCTGTTAACAGTTACATAGTAACATAGTATGGAGGTTGTATAAAGACATTCGTCCATAGTCTCCAACCTTTTATACCTACCCATAATGTCTGTCAAACAGTTACATAGTAACATAGTATGGAGGTTGTATAAAGACATACGTCCATCTAGCCAACCTTTATACCCTACCCATAATGTCTGTCTAACAGTTACATAGGAACATAGTTGGAGGTTGTATAAAGACATACGTCCATATAGTCCAACCTTTATACCCTACCAAATGTCTGGCTAACAGTTACATAGTACATAGTATTGGAGGTTGTATAAACACATACGTCCATCTAGTCAACTTTTATACCCTACCCATAATGTCTGTTATACAACCTTCCAATCATTATGGTACTATACTACTGTTAAAAGACATAAGGCCATCTAGTCCATCCTTTACCACCACCATAATGTCTGTATAACAGTTACATAGTACCATAGTATTGGAGGTTGTATAAAGACATACGTCATCTAGTCCAACCTTATACCCTACCCATAATGTCTTGATACAGTTACATAGTAACATAGTATTGGATTTTGTATAAAGACATACGTCCATCTAGTCCAACCTTTATACCCTACCCATTATGTCTGTATAACAGTTACCTAGTAACATAGTATGGAGGTGTATAAGACATACGTCCATCTAGTCCAAACCTTTTATACCCTACCCTATCTTTATAACAGTAATAGTAACAAGTATTGGGGATATAAACATACGTCCATCTAGTCACCTTTAATACCCTACCATATGCTGTAAACGTTTACATAGTAACATAATATTGGAGGTTGTATAAAGACATACGGCCATCTAGTCCAACCTTTATACCCTACCCTAAGTCCTGTCTAACAGTTACATAGTAAAATAGTTGGAGGTTGTAAAGACTAACGTCCATCTAGTCTAACCTTTATACCCTACCCATAATGTCTGTCTAACAGTTAGATAGTAACATAGTATTGGAGGTTGTATAAAGACATACGTCCATCTAGTCTAACTTTATACCCTACCCATAATGTCTGTCTATACAACCTCCAATATTATGGTACTATCTAACTGTTAAAGACATAAGTCCATCTAGTCCATCCTTTATACCCCCCCATAATGTCTGTAACAGTTACATAGTACCTAGTATTGGAGGTTGTATAAAGACATACGTCCATCTAGTCCAACCTTTATACCCTACCCATAATGTCTGTATACAGTTACATAGTACATAGTATTGGATTTTGTATAAAGACAATCGTCCATCTAGTCCAACCTTTTATACCCTACCCATATGTCTGTATAACAGTTACATAGTAACATAGTATGTGGAGGTTGTATAAAGACATCGTCCATCTAGTCCAACCTTATATACTACCCAAATGTTTATAACAGTTACATAGTAACATAGTATTGGAGGTTATATAAAGACATACGTCCATCAGTCCACCTTTATACCCTACCAATAATGCCTGGATAACAGTTTACATAGTACAATATATTGGAGTTGTATAAAGACATACGTCCATCTAGTCCACCTTTATACCCTACCATAGTCGTGTAATGTTACAAGTTACATAGTAACATAATATTGGAAGTTGTATAAAGACATACGTCCATCTAGTCTAACCTTTTTTACCCTACCCAAATGTCTGTCAACAGTTAGATAGAAACATAGTATTGGAGGTTGTATAAAGACATTCGTCCATCTAGTCCAACCTTTATACCCTACCCATAATGTCTGTATAACAGTTAATAGTCAAATAGTATTGGAGGTTGTATAAAGACATACGTCCATCTAGTCCAACCTTTATACCCTACCCATAATGTCTGTCAACAGTTACATAGTAACATAGTATTGGAGGTTGTATAAAGACATACGTCCATCTAGTCCAACCTTATACCACTAACCATAATGCCTGGTAACAGTTACATAGTAACATAGTATTGGAGGTTGTATAAAGAGCATTGTCCAATCTAGTCCAACCTTTATACCTACCCATAATGCCTGTGTTAAACAGTTACATAGTAAACATAGTATTGGTGGTTGTATAAAGAGACATACCTCCATCAAGTCCAACCTTTATACCCTACCCATAATGTCTGTAAACAGTTACTAGAACATAGTATATTGGAGGTTGATAAAGACATACGCATCTGTCCAACCTTATACCTAACATAAGGTCTTGTAAACGAGTTACATAGTAACATAGTATTGGTGGTTGTATAAAGACATACGTCCATCTAGTCCAACCTTTATACCCTACCCATAGGTCTGTGTAAACGTTACAATAAACATAGTATTGGAGGTTGTATAAAGACATACGTCCATGTAGTCCAACCTTTATACCCTACCGATAATGGTCTGTATAACAGTTACATAGTAAACATAGTATGGAGGTTGTATAAAGACATACGTCCATTCTACAACCTTTATTACCTACCCCATAATGTCTGTTAACAGTTACATAGTAACATAGTATTGGAGGTTGTATAAAGACATACGTCCATCTAGTCCAACTTTATACCCTACCCATAATGTCTGTAAACAGTACTAGTAACATAGTATGGAGGTTGTTAAAGACATACGTCCATCTAGGTCCAACCTTTATACCCTCCATATGTCTGTAACAGTACATAGTAATTTGAGGACAGTACGAGGCCATGGGTAGGTAGAATTTGGGACAGTGGGACATAGAGGCCCATGGGTAGGTAGAATTTGGGGACAGTAGAGGCCCATGGGTAGGTAGAATTGGGGACAGTAGAGGCCCATGGGTAGGTAGAATTTGAGGACAGTAGAGGCCCATGGGTAGGTAGAATTGAGGACACGTGAGGCCATGGGTAGGTAGAATGTGGGGACAGTAGAGGGCCATGGGTAAGGTAGAATTTGGGGACAGTAAGGCCCATGGTAGGTAGAATTTGAGGACAGTAGAGGCCCAGGGTAGTAGAATTGAGGACAGTAGAGGCATTGGGTAGGTAGAATTGGGGACAGTAGAGGCCCATCGGTAGGTAGAATTTGAGAAAGTAAGGGCCCTGGGTAGTAGAATTGGGGCAGTAGAGGCCATGGTAGGTAGAATTTGGGGACAGTAGAGGCCCATGGGTAGGTTAGAATTTGAGGACAGTAGAGGCCATGGGTAGGTAGAATTTGAGGACAGTAGAGGCCCATGGGTAGGTAGAATTTGAGGACAGTAGAGGCCCATGGGTAGGTAGAATTTGGGGAGGCCGACAGAAATGGCGAGGCCCATGGTAGGTAGAATTTGGGACAGTAGAGGCCATGGGTATGTAGAATTTGGGGACAGTAGAGGCCCATGGGTAGGTAGAATTTGGGGACAGAGAGGCCCATGGGTAGGTAGAATAGACAGTAGAGAGGCCCATGGGTAGGTAGAAATTTGGGACAGTGAGAAGCCCATGGGTAGGTAGATATTTGGGGACAGTAGAGGCCCATGGGTAGTAGAATTTGTGGACAGTAGAGGCCCTGGGTAGTCTAGTTTGATGGCTCCATGGTTAGATAGATGTTTAGAAATAATGTCACACACTGATCTATGTTAGCTTTGGGGGGAGGAAAGGATGGGAGGTGGTATTTCTCCATTTTATCTTTTATACTGAAATTAATCATTTGTGTTTTTTTCGCTAATTTAGCTAACGATGAAGGAACTTCTTAACTCTCTATTGGACAATCGAATGGTGGACCCTTCCCAGATGCCACAGTGGCGAGGCTGCCTGCAGTGGACCCCAATAACTATGGATTGAATGGTCAAACCCCACATTACTGTATTTGGTACTCTGGCATTTTTTCTAGTCATGAAGGTGAGTTTAGTTCCCCTTTAAAAACAGGAGTAACCCAGTCTGCACCTCACACTAACTCTCCATTGCGTCTCATTATTTATAATTATTAATCATTACTTGTCCATTTTGTTCTGTTCTTTGTCTGTAATTCAGTTGTAGTGTCCTGATTGAGCAGTGACCCCAACTCTCTGTCTCCCCTCTAGTTCTGGATGTTCATTCTGGCAACCACTCTGCCCATGCCAGCTGGGTACTTCATGCCGGTGTTTGTATTTGGTGAGATATTCTGTCTGTCTGTAATGTCTGTGTGTCTATTTATAGTGTCTGTGTGTCTGTTTTTAGTGTCTGTGTGTCTATAGTGTCTATAGTGTCTGTGTGTCTGTTTATAGTGTCTGTGTGTCTATTATAGTGTCTGTGTGTCTATTTATAGTGTCTGTGTGGTCCTATTTATAGTGTCATGCTTGTGTATGTTATAGTGTCTGTTTATTATCTGTCTGGTTGTCTATTTATAGTGTCTGTGTGTCTGTTATAGTGTCTGTGTGTGTTTATAGTGTCTGTGTGTCTATTTATAGGTGTATGGTGTTGTGTTATAGTGTTGTTTGTGTCTATTATAGTGTATGTGTGTGTCTGTTTATAGTGTGTTTTATAGTGTATGTGTGTGTTGTTATAGTGGATGTTGTGTTTGTTTATTAGTGGTGTGTGTCTATGTTTATAGTGTATGTGGGTC
The DNA here is from genome assembly GCA_019447015.1 of Hymenochirus boettgeri. Lineage (NCBI taxonomy): Eukaryota > Metazoa > Chordata > Amphibia > Anura > Pipidae > Hymenochirus > Hymenochirus boettgeri. The sequence goes on along the minus strand of JAACNH010001630.1, from coordinate 14,075 downwards.
TGTTATATGTGTGGTTATAGGTTGTGTGTCTGTTTATAGTGTCTGTTTATAGTGTCTATGTGTCTGTTTTATAGTGGCTGTGTGTCTGTTTATAGTGTCTGTGTGTCTATAGTGTCTGTGTGTAGTGGTTTTCGGTTATGTGTGTTGTTATAGTGTCTGTTTTAGTATTGTGTGTAGTTATGTAGGAGTGTCTGTGTGTCTGTTTATAGTGTCTGTTTATAGTGTATGTAGTGTGTCTGTTTATAGTGTCTGTTTTATAGTGTCTGTGTGTCTATTTATAGTGTCTGTTATCGTGTCTGTGTTATTTATAGTGTCTGTTTATAGTGTCTGTGTCTGTCACTGCGTTTAAACAGGGTCGGTGTGTCCTGTTGCAATAGTAATCTTCCCCCGTTACAGACTTCGGCGTTTAATAGTTCGGCGAATTCCCTGGGTCGTATAGTAGTCCGTGCTGTGTGTGATTTATAGTGTTGTGTTGTATTTTGTAGTGGTCTGTGTGTCTGTTTATAGTGTCTGTGTGTCTGTTTATAGTGTCTGTGTGTCTGTTTATAGTGTCATGTGCTGTTTTGTTTTATAGTCTGTGTGTATTATATCGTTGTCTGTTTATAGTGTGGTGTGTCTCGTTTATAGTGTCTGGTGTGTCCTATTTATAGTGTCTTGTGGTGTCTGTTTATAGTGTCGGTGTGTTGTTTATAGTGTGTTGTGTCTATTTATAGTGTCTGTTGATAGTGTCGTGTGTTTTGTCTGTTATTAGTGTCTGTGTGTCTGTTTATAGTGTCTGTTTGTTTATTATAGTGTCTGTGTGTCTGTTTATAGTGTCTGTGTGTCTATTTATAGTGTCGGTGTGTCTATTTATAGTGTCTGTTTATTGTGTCTGTGGTGTCTATTGATAGTGTCAGTGTGTTTTATTTATAGACTCTGTGTGTCTGTTTATTGTGTCTGTGTGTGTTGTTATAGTGTGTCGTGTTTATTTATAGTGTCTGTGTGTGTCTGTTTATAGTGTCTGTGTGTCTATTTATAGTGTCTGTGTGTCATTTATAGTGTGTGTGTCTGTTTAGTGTGTCTGTGTGTCTATTGATAGTGTCAGTGTGTTTATTTATAGGCTCTGTGTGTCTGTTTATAGTGTCTGTGTGTCTTTTATAGTGTCTGTGTGTCTATTTATAGTGTCTGTGTGTCTGTTTATAGTGTCTGTTTATAGTGTCCTGTGTGTTTATTTATAGTGTGTCTGTTTATAGTGTCTGTGTGTCTGTTTATAGTGTCTGGCTGTATCGTTTTATAGTGGTCTGTGGTCTATTAGTCTGTGTGTCTGTTTAGTAGTGTCTGTGTGTCGTGTGTTATAGTGTCTGTGGTTTATTAGTGTCTGTGTGTGTCTATTATAGTGTCTGTGTGGTCCTTTATAGTTGTCTGTTTATAGTGTCTGTGTGTTAGTTAGTGTCTGTGTAGGTTACGTGTTTGTTTATAGTGTCTGGTGTTGTTTAGTGTCTGTGTTGTTCATTTTTAGTGTCGGTGTATGTTTATAGTTCTTGTGTCTGTTTATAGTGTCTGTGTTTATTAAGTTTTGTGTCTGTGTTATAGGGGTTGTCTATTTATAGTGTCTGTGTGTCTGTTTATAGTGTCGTGTGTGTTTATAGTGTCTGTTTATAGTGTCTGTGTGTCTATTTATTTATAGTGTCTGTGTGTCTATTTATAGTGTCTGTGTGTCTGTTTATAGTGATTTGGTGTCTGTTATAAGGTGTGTTTTTAAGTGTCTGTGTGTCTTATAGTGTCTGTGTGTGGTCTGTTTATAGTGTTGAGTGGTCTGTTATCAGTGTGTCTTTAGTGTGTGTCTGTTTATCGTGTCTGTGGTGTTTAATGTTGTGGTGTCTTTTATGTTGTCTGTGTTGTCTGTTTATAGTGTCTGTGTGTCTATTTATAGTGTCTGTGTGTTATTATAGTGTCTGTGTGTCTGTTTATAGTGTGTGTGTGTCTATAGTGTCTGTGTGTCTGTTTATAGTGTCTGGTGTCTATAGTGTCTGTGGTCTGTTATAGTGTATGTGTTTCTGTTTCTAGGTTGTGTGTCTGTTTATAGTGTCGTGTGTCTGTTTATAGTGTCTGTGTGTCTGTTTATAGTGTCTGTGTGTCTGTTTATAGTGTCTGTGCTTTTTAGTGTCTGTGTGTCTTTTATAGTCTGTGTCTGTTATAGTGTCTGTGTGTCTATTAGGTGTCTGTGTGTCTTTTATAGTGTGTCTGTTATATAGTGTTGTGTGTCTGTTAGGTCATGTGTTTTGTATAGTCTGTGTGTCTGTTTTATGTGTCTGTGTGTCGTTATAGTGTCTGTTTTTTCTGTGTTTATTATAGTGTCTGTGTGTCTGTTTTACGTGTCTGTTGTGTCTATTATAGGTCTGTGTGTCTATTTTAGTGTCTGTGTGTCTGTTATATGTGTCTGGGTGTCTGTTATAGTGTCGTTGTTGTATGTTATAGTTGTTGTTGTGTTGTGTCTGGGTGTCTGTTTAGTGTCTGTGTGTTGTTTATAGTGCTGTGTGTACTGTTATAGTGTCTTGGCTGTTTATAGTGTCTTGTTTATATAGTTGGTCTGTGGTGTCTATTTATAGTGTCTGTGTGTCTGTTTAAAGTGTCGGTTTATACGTGTCTGTGTGTCTATTTATAGTGTCTGTGTGTCTGTTTATAGTGTCTGTTTGTCTATTTATAGTGTCTGTGTGTCTGTTTATAGTGTCCTGTGTGTCTGTTTATGTCTGTGTGTCTATTTATAGTGTCTGTGTGTCGTGGTTTATAGTGTCTGTTTATAGTGTCTGTGTGTATGTGTCTATTATAGTGTCTGTGTGTCTGTTTATATGTGTGTCTGTTTATAGTGTCTGTGTGTCTATTTATAGTGTCTGTGTGTCTGTTTACAGTGTCTGTTTATAGTGTCTGTGTGTCTGTGTAGTGTTGTTGTTGGTCTGTTTATGTCTGGTCTGGTTATAGGGCGTGTGTGTTGATGTGTGCGTGTTGTCCTGTTATAGTGTCTGTGTGTCTGTGTGTTATAGTTGTCTGTTTATAGTGTCTGTGTGTCTGTTTATAGTGTCTGTGTGTCTGTTTATAGTGTCTGGTGTGTCTATTTATAGTGTCTGTGTGTCCATTTATAGGGTCTGTGTGTCTATTTATAGTGTCTGTGTGTGTCTATGTATAGTGTCTGTGTGTCAGTTTATAGTGTCTGTGTGTCTGTTTATAGTGTCTGTGTGTCTGTTTATAGTTTGGTGTCTGGTCTTTATAGTGTCTGTGTAGTCTGTTTTCGTGTCTGTGGTCATTAAGGGTGTCGTGTGTTTTTTAGGTCTTGTTGTTGTATGATTGTCTGTTTTATAGTGTCTGTGTGTCTGTTTATAGTGTCTGTTTATAGTGTCTGTGTGTTGTTTATAGTGTCTGTTTATGTGTCTGTGTGTCTATTTATAGTGTCTGTGTGTATGTTTATAGTGTCTGTGTGTTTTTATAGTGTCTGTGTGTCTATTTATAGTGTCTGTGTGTCTATTTATAGGTCTGGTGTCTATTAGTGGTTGGTGTGTCTGTTATAGTGTCGTTTATAGTGTCTGGGTGTCTATTAGTGTCTGTGTGTCGGTTGTGTAGTGGTATGTGTGTTCAGTTTATAGTGTCTGTGTGTCTGTTATAGTGTATGTGTGTTGTTTATAGTGTATCTGTGTGTCTTTGTTATAGTGTCTGGTTGTCGTATGGTATGTTATAGTGTCTGTGTGTCTATAGTGTCTGGTGTCTGTTTATAGTGTTGTCTGTGTGTCTGTTTATAGTGTATGTGTCTGTTATAGTGTCTGTGTGTCTATAGTGTCTGTGTGTCTATTTATAGTGTATGTGGTCGGTTTATAGTGTCTGTTTATAGTGTCTATTTATAGTGTCTGTGTGTCTATAGTGTCTGTGTGGTGTTGTTTATAGTGTCTGATGTGTCTGTTTTAGTGTGTCGTTGTATAGTTCTGTGTGTCTGTTTATAGTGTCTGTATTGTGTCTGTTGTTAAGTGTCTGTGAGGTCTGTTTATAGTGTCTGTGGGCTATTAAGGTGTCTGTTTATAGTGTATGTGTGTCTGTTTATAGTGTCTGTTGTATCGTGTCTGTGGTCTATTTATAGTGTAGTGGTGTCGTCTGTTTATAGTGTTCGTGGTGTGTTGTCTCGTGGTCTGGGTTATTTATAGTGTCTTGGTGTTTTTTAAGGTTGGGTCTGGTGATAGTGTCTGTGTTGCCTGTTTATAGTGTAGCTGTTTTAGTGTCTGGTGTATATTTATAGTGTGTGTTGTTGTTTATAGTGTCTGGTGCTGTATAGTGGGTTAGGTCTGTTTATAGGTGTATGTGTAGTCTATTTAGAGTGTCTAGTGGGTCCTGTTTATATGTGCTGTGTGTCTTATAGTGTCTGTTAGTCAGGTCTGTGTGGTTTATGTGCTGTTTATATGGGTTGTGTCTGGATATAGTGTCTTATGTTAGTATTACTGTGTTGTGTGTCTTCTGTTTCTAGTGGTGTTATGTGTGTTTGTGTCTGGGGATTTAGTTATGTGTGTCTGGTTATAGTGTCTGGTGCCTGCTTTATAGTGTCTGTTTAGTGTCTGTTCGTGTCTTTATAGTTGTGGTTTAGGCGTTGGTCTGTTTTATGTCGTGTCCTGTTATAGTGTCTGGTTATGTCTGTGTTGATTTATAGTGCCTGTGTGTCTGTTTATAGGGTCTGTGGTGTGTTGATAGTGTCTGTTTAACGTGTTCTTTGGTTATATGTTGTTGTGTCTGTGTGTATAGTTTGTAGGTCTGTGTGTTAGTGTTAAGTGTTGTAGATAGTGCTGTGTGTTCTATTTATAGTGCTGTGTGTCTTCTTTTTAATAGGTCTGTGTGTCGTTTATAGTGCTGATGTGTTCGTTTATAAGTGTCTGTTTATAGATCGTGTTGTCTGTTTATAGTGTATGTGTTGTCTGTCTCCAGTGGTTTGTTTATAGTGTCTGTTGGTTCTGTTTATAAGTGGTCTTGAGTCTGTGTGCTATTTAATAGTGTCTGTGTGTCTGTGTTAGTGTCTGTGTTATAGGTCTGTTAGTGTCTTGGTTTAGTGTCGTGTTACGTTATAGGTGCTGTGTGTCGTTGATAGTGTTGTGTGTCTTAGTGTTCTATGTGTCTGTGTTATTTAGGTCTTGTGTTTGTTTTAATAGGTCTGTGTGTATAGTTTGATAGTGTATGTGTCTGTCTATAGTGTCTGGGTTTTCTATGTGTCTGTGTGGTAATGTCTGTCTTATATAATTGCTCTGTTAATGTGCTGTTGTAATGTCCGTCGTCTTAAGGTCGTCGTCTGTCTGTCGCTGCTGCTTCCGATTCAAGTGGATTCTGGGAGTTAAGATGGCCATGACTCGCGATTATTATCGGCCAATACCGGTTGTGGTCAATGGATGAAAAATTTTCCGTTATCGGGGATCGATGACAATTTATTGAGTCAGTAATATGATCCATCTATGGGCAGGTGCCAGTGGGTGAGTTGACGATGTATGGACTAACGATGTTCCACTGGCAAGTCGTATGTCGTGCCAGGTGGTTGATGTCAGTGGGTAGGTGGTAGTATGTGGGCACATTGAGTTACCATTTTCCCCTAAGACAGGATATGGATCATGGAGGTCTGTCAGGTGTGAAATGTGCGGTAAATCTTGTAACACAATGTGCGGTTAAATCTTGTAACACAATGTGGGGTAAATCTTGTAACACAATGTGCGGTAAATCTTGGTAAAAACAATGTGACGGTTATAATCTGTAACACAATGTGCGCGTAAAATCCTGTAACACAATGTGCGGTAAATCCTTGTAAACCACAATGTGCGGTAAATTCTTGTAATGCTGTTGTAACAAATTGCGGTTAAATCTTGTAACACAATGTGCGGTAAATCTTGTAAACACAATGTGCGGTAATCTTGTAACACAATGTGCGGGTAAATCTGTAACACAATGTGCGGTAAATCTTTGTAACACTGTGCGGTAAATCTGTAAAACAATGTGCCGGTAAATCTTGTAACACAATGTGCGGTAAAATCTGATAACACAATGTACGGTAAATCTTGTAACACAATGTGCGGTAAATCTGTAAACACAATGTGCGAGTAAATCTTGTAACACTGTAGCTGATTTTTGTTTGCGCGGTTAAATCTTGTAACACATGTCGGAAATCTGTAACACAATGGCGTAAATTTGTAACACAATGTAGGTAAATTCTTGTAACACAAGTGCGGTAAATCTTGTAAACAATTGTACGGGTAAATCTTGTAACACAATGTACGGTAAATCTTGTAACACAATGTACGGTAAATATTTGTAAAACAATGTACGGTAATCTTGTACACAAGGTGCGGTAAATATTGCTAAAACAATGTGCAGGTAAATCTTGAAACACAATGTGCGGTAAGGTCAATCTTGTAACCAATGTGTACGGTAAATCTTGAAACACAATGTACGGTTAATCTTGTAACACAATGTGCGGTAAAGCTTGTAAAAAATGTGCGGTAGAGCTGTAAAACAATGTGCGGTAAAATATTGTAACACCATGTGCGGGTAAATCGGTAACACAATGTCGGTAAATTCTTGTAACACTGTACGGTTAATCTTGTTAACACAATGTACGGTAAATCGTAACAAAAGGTACGCGTAAATCTTTGTAACACAATGTGCTGGGGTTAAATTCGGTAACACAATTTTACGGTAAACTTGCTACACGCATGCGGTAAATCCTGTGTACACATGTGCGGTAAATCTTGGTTAACACTGTGCGGTAAATATGTAACACAAGATGCGGTAAATCTTGTAACCACTGTGCGTAATCTTGTAAACACAATGTGCGGTAAATCTTGGAAACAATGTAAGGTAAATCTTGTAACACAATGTGCGGTAAAATCTTGTAACACTGTCGGGGTAAATCTTTTGTAACACAATGTGCGGTAAATCTTGTAACCACACTGGACGGTAAATCTTGTAACACAATGTACGGTAAATCTTGTAACACAATGTGCGGTAAATCTTGTAACACTGTGCGGTAAATCTTGTAACACAATGTGCGGTAAATCTTGTAACACAATGTTTGCGGTTTAACTATTGTAACACATGTACGGGAAAATCTTGCAACAACAATGTGCGTACATCTTGTAACCACTGTGCGGTAAACCTGTGTTGTAACACAATGTGCGAGTAAGTCTGTAACACAATGTACGGTAAATCTTGTAACACAATGTACGGTAAATCTGTGTAAACACATGTGCGGTTTGGAAATCTTGTCAAACACTGGCGTAAATCTTGTAACACAATGTACGGTAAATCTTGTAACACTGTACGGTAAATCTTGTAACACAATGTACGGTCACTTGTAACCCCAATGGCGGAAAATCTTGTAACACAATGTACAGTGTAAATCATGTAACACAATGTACGGTAAATCTTTGTAAAAACAATGCTTACGGTAAATCTTGAACACAAGGTACGTAAATCGTTCGTAACACATGTGCAAGGTGGTGGTTAAATTCTGGTACCACAATGTGAGTAAATATTTGTAACACCAAATGTGGGTAAATCTTGTAACACAATGTACGGTAATCTTGTAACAAATGACGGTAAATCTGTAACACAATGTGCGGTAAATCTGTAACACAAGTGGGTAATCTTGTAACACAATGTGCGGTAAATCGCCTGTACACACAATGTACGGTAAATCTGTTTGGAAAACTGGTCGGTTATTACATCTTTTGTAAACACAATGTACTGTAAAATCTTGGTAACACAAATGTTACGGTAAATTCTCTTTGTAAACACAAAATTTTTTGTGAGTAAATCTTGTAACACAATGTACGGTAAATCTTGTAACACAATGTACGGTAAATCTTGTAACACCAATAACGGTAAATCTTGTAACACAATGTGCGGTAAATCTTGTAACACAATGTGCGGTAAATCTTGTACACAATGTAGGTAAATCTTGTAACACAATGTGCGGTAAAATTGTAAACACAATGTGCGGTGAAATATTGGTAAACAATGGGCGGTTAAATTATTGTAACACAATGTGCGGGTAAATCTTGTAACACAAGTGCGAGTAATATTTGTAACACAAGTGCGGTTAAATCTTGTACACAAGTACGGTTAAACTGGTACAATGTACGGTAAATTCTTGATAACACAATGTGCGGTAAATCTTTGTAACACATCGAATTTGTGAAATCGGTAAATCTTTTAAACAATGTGCGGTAAATCTTGTAACCAGACGTAACTGTATGACGGTAAATCTTGTAACACAATGTACGGTAAATCTTGGTAACACAATGTGCGGTAATCTTGTAACAAAGTGCGGTAAATTTGTAACACAATACGGTAAATCTTGTAACACAATGTGCGGTAAATCTTGTAACACAATGTACGGTAAATTGTAACACAATGTGCGTAATCGGTAACACAATGTGGGGTTTTAATTCTTGGAAACAATGTCGACTGGTAGAAGTGCAGTGTAAATTTGTACACACTGTACGTAAATCTGTCGAACACAATGTGCGGAAAGTCTTTGTAACATCGAAACTTGTACGGGGACTGTAAACAATCGGTAAATCGTGGAGCACACAATGTGCGGGTAAATCTTGTACACATGTGCGGTAAACGTAAACCACAATGTGCGGTAAACTTTCGCGTAATTGTAACACAATGGCTGGTGGTAATATCTGTAACATGTGCGGTAAACTTTGAACACAATGCGGCGTAAATCTATGTACACAATGTGCGGGTAATATACTTGTAACACAATGTGCGTACGGTACAAATTCGTAAATGTAACATGTGCGGTAAATCTTGTAACACAATGTGCGGTAAATCTTGTAACACATATACGGTAAATTCTTGTAACAAATGTGAGGTACCAATTGTAACAAAATGTGCTTGTGTAAAAATCTCTGTAACACTGTGCGGTAAATTTTTTTTCTTGTAACACAATGTACGGTAAATCTTTGTAACAACCGTCTTTACATGTGCGGTAAATTTGTAACACAATGTGCAGTGTAAATCTTGTCTAACACGCGGAAATGTTGAACAGGTGGTAAACTTGTTGTAACAATGTCGGTAAATCTTGTAACACAATGTGACGGTAACATCTTGTAACACACAATGTACTGGTAACTATTAGTACACACAGTGACGGTAAATCCTTGTAACACTGTGCGGTAAAATCTTTGTAACATTCCAGGGGAGATGAAAAATGTGCGGGTAAATCTTGTAACACAATGTTACGGTTAAATCTTTGTTAACACAATGTACGGTAGAAATCTTTAACACAATGTACGGTAAAATCTTGTAACACTGTGCGGTAATCTGATTGTAACACATGGCGGGTAAATCTTGTAACACAATGTCTGCGGTAAATTTTGTAACACAATGTACGTAAATCTTGGGTAACACTGTACGGTAAAATCTTGTAACACAATGTCAAGGTAATCTTTGTGGACACAAACTAAATGCTGCTGTACAACGGTTAATTTGTAACACAATCTTAAATTAAACACTGCGGTTAAATCTGTAACACAAGGTACGGTAAATCTTGTAACACAAGTGACGGTTAAATTTGTAATCACAATAGGGCGGTTAAATCTGTAAGTAACACATGTGCCGGTAAAATCTTGTAACACAATTTGTACGGGTAAATTTGGTAAAACATGTGCGGTAAATCTTGTAACACAATGTGCGGTAAATCTTGTAACACGTCGATTGTAAATGGCGGTAAATCTTGTAACACAATGTGAGGTAAATCTGTAAGCACAAGATGTCGCGGTAAATCTTGTACACAATGTGCGGTTAAATCTTGTAACAACACAATGTGACGGTCAATCTTTGTAAACACATTTAACGGCAACGGGTAATGTGTAACACAATGTTGCGGGTAAATCTTCTAACACAAGTGACGGTAAATCTGTAAACACAATGTCGGAATCTTGATGTAAATCTTGTAACACATATGTACGGTAAATCTTGGTAACACTACTAATATTGTCACAATGTTACGGTTAATCTTGGTAAAACATGTGACGGTTAAATCTTTAACAACAATGTGCGGTAAAATATTGTAAACACGTTCGGTAAATTCTTGTAACACAATGTGCGGTAAATTCTTGAACATATTAGCAGGAATATTACTGTAATCCTAGTGTACTGTACGGAAAGTCTGGTTGTAAACACAATGTGCGGTAAAATCTTTGTAACACAATTTGGTGCGGTAAATCTTTGTAACAATGTGCTAAGGTAAAATAGGGTAAATCTGTGTAAACACAAGTACGGTAAATCTTTTGTAACATGGTCGGTTAAATCTGTAAGGGTAAATAGACACAATGTGCGGTTAAATTAAACGGGAATTGGTAACACCAATGTGCGGTAAATCTTGTTAATGTTGTCGAAACACAACATGTCGGTTTAAATGTGTAACACAAGTGCGGTTAAATCTTGTACACAATGTGCACGGTAATCTTGTAACACAATGTAAGGTAATCTTGATAACACAATGCGCTCCTGTGGTGGGTAAACTTGTAAAACTGTGCGGTAAATCTTGTAACACATGTGCGTGGTAAATTGTGTAACCAAATGTGCTGGTTAATCTGTAACACACAATGGGCGAAGGGTAAATCTTGTTACACACAATGTGCGATGAACGTAGGTAAATCTTCCGTCGCGTACACAAGCCGCGTATTGTAAACACAAATGTCGCGTGAAAATCTTGCAACACAATGTGCGCTGGTAATACTGTACACAATTGCGTAAATTGGTTACAAAAGTCGGTTAAAACTTTAAAAATCACAATGTTGACGGTACAATCTTGTAAAACAATGTGCGGAACATCTAGTGTACCACAAGGTAGCGGTAAATCTTGTAACACTGTGGGAGGTTAAATCTTACCATGTCAGTAACGTGAACACAATGTGCGGGTAAATCTCTGTGTAAACAAAATGTCGGTAAATAGACATGTAACACAGTGCGGTTAATCTTGTACCACTGTCACGGTTAAATCTATTTGTATGTAACAACAATGTGCGGTAAATGGTAACACATGTGCGGTAATCTGTAACACCAGTACGGGTAATATTGAGTAAACCAATGTGCGGTAAATCTTGTGTCAACAAAGTGCGGTAAATCTTTGTAAAAATGTACATGTCAAACTATGCGTTAATCGTTGTAACACAATGTACGGTAAAATCTGCTAACACAGTGCAGTAAATATTGTAACACAATCGGTATATTGTAACATGTCGAAAGGTACACATTCGTAAGATAACACAATGTTGCTGGTTAAATCTTGTAAACAACTGTTCGGTTAATCTTGTAACACAAGTGCGGGTAAATTCTTATGTAACAAGCTGGGTAAATTTGTACACTGAGGTAATCTATTGCTAACACAATGTCGCGGTAAATCTTGTAACACAATGTAGGGCGGTAAATTCGTTTTTGTTACACAATTGACGGTGAAATCTTGTGTAACACAATGTACGGTAAATCTGGAAAACAAGTCGGTAAATTGTTAACACAATGTAGCGGGTAAATACTGTAACACAATGTGCGTATCTTTGGAAAACATGTGTAAACTAACAATGTGCGGTTAAATCTTGTAACACATGTACGGTAAATCTTTGAATACACTGTACGTGGTAAAATATTGTAACACAATGTGGTAATCGTGTAAACTGTGCGGATCTTGAACACAATGTAGCGGTAAATCTTCATGTAAAGTACACAATGATCGGTAAATTGTAACACAATGTACGGTACAATCTTGTAACCAATGTGCGGGTAAATTTTGTAACACAATGTGCGGTAAATCTGTACACAATGTGCGGTAAATCTGTAGACAATGTGACGGTAATCTTGTAACACAATGGGCGACGTACAATGTGTAAATCTGAGTCGTAAACTGTAACAATGTGCGGTAAATCTGTGTAACACATTGACGTTAAATCTTGTAACACAATCGCACACCGACCAATCCTGCCTCGGTAAATCAATTGTAACAATGTGCGGTAAAATCTTGTACACAAAATGTACAGGTAAAATCTTGTAACACAATGTGCGGTAAATCTTGTAACACAATGTGCGGTAAATCTTGTAACACAATGTGCCGGGGTTCAATCTTTTACACCAATGTACGGTTAAATCTGGTAACCTGTGCGGTAATCTTGTAAACAAAGGTGCGGAAATTTGAAAACACAAGGTGCGGTGGTAATCTTGTAACACAAGTACGGTAAATCTTTGTAAACAATGTGCGGTAAAATGTAACACAATGTACGGTTAAATCTTGTAACACATGTGCGGTGGGTTAAAATCTTGTAACACTGTACGGTAAAATCTTGTAACACATGTTACGGTTAAATTGGGGTAACACAATGTGCGGTAAATCTTTGTAACACTGTTGTACGGTAAATCTGTAACACAATGTACGGAAATCTTGTAACACAAGTGCGGTTCAATCTTGGAAAACAATGTACCGTAATGGTAAATATTTGTAACAAACAATGTGCGGTAAACCTCTTGTTGGTTGTAAACACATGTCCGGTAAATCTTGTTGGAACACAATGTACGGTTAAATCTTGTAACAAAAATGTACGGTAAATATTTTGGAAACACAATGTGCCGGTAAATTCTTGAACACAATGTACGGTAAATCTTGTACAACACTGTACGGAAATATTTTGTACACAATGTACGGTAATCTTTGTAACCCAATGGGACGGGGTAAATCTTTGACAACAAATGTTGCCGGGTAAATCTTGCTGGTAAAACACAATGTTGCGGTAAATCGTGTAACACATGTACGGTAAATCTGTAACACAATGTGCGGTAAGCTTGTAACACAATTGTGGTACGGTAAATCTTGTTGTAAATGCTTGCGGTAATCTTGTAACACAAGTACGGTAAATCTTTGTAACACCAATGTACGGTAAATTTGTAACTCAATGTGCGGTGCAAAGCTTTGTAACACAAGACCGGTAAATCTTGAACACAAGTGCGGTAAATCTTGTAACACAAGTTACGGTTAAAGCTTGTAGCAACACTGTGCGGGAAATCTTGTACACAATGTGCGGCAATTTCTGGTAACACATGTGCGGTATAAATCTTGTAAACACATATGTGCGGTAACATCTTGTAACACAACGTGCGGTAGTAAAATCTTGTAACACAATGTGCGGTAAATCTTGTAACACAATGTGCGGTAAATCTTGTAACACAACCGTGTTCTTTTCAATGTTAAATTCTCTGACAGATAAACTTTCCCTTTAACATTGCGCCCTCTGGTGGCTTTAACGAGTCCCTCCCATTTAACCCATTAGTCACCATTCTTTGTAGGTGCCGCTATTGGGCGTCTGGTTGGGGAAACGGTGTCATTTCTCTTTCCCAGTGGAATCACCTCGGACGGAATCATTAACCCCATCATTCCAGGGGGCTACGCGCTGGCAGGTGAGAATTAAAGAATTAAAGGTTGTTTATGAGTATTTACAATTTTACTGTGTAGGGCTCTTTAGCCCAAATTAAAGGGGACTGTACCTTTAATGCAGTCGCAAAATACCGATATGGCGCAATATATTACAATATGTTCCAACCACAGTGTGCAATAACGACTATACGGAAATACCGTGTGGGATCAACCATACCGATACTACAGTGTTTATTAACCATCACAGCGATATTGTACAGCTGTGTTTAGGTGTGAACCTTTACACAATCATGTTATTTTCAATGTTAAATTGTCTGAACTAAAGTGTTAAAGGAAACCTATAAAACTAATAGAAACTCCCACTTTAACTTTGCGCCCCCTGGTGGCTTCCTTATTGTTACTGTCCAGTATGAACTTTCCCTATACTGCAGGTTTATTATCATGTCCCTCTGAGACCTACAGTGTTTGGATTGAAAATACTAAAGATAAATCATTTCTGTACTAGATTAAAGGAACAGTTTACCTGGAGTCCTGCTGTTAATTTTACTCTCATCCCTATAGGCTTGGTATATGGTCCAAGACCACAGAGAGCCCTGATTTTATATACATACATAGATGTGAAATCTCTCTCTGTATACAGTATATATATATA